>CM054821.1:2071163-2278663 GCA_028984105.1 Lavandula angustifolia
TGATCAATGTCCCACATTGATAAATGAACAAACTTAATTGTGGTATTTAAGTCTCTACCACATTGTAAGAGATAACAAAGTGACATGTGGTGGGCTTGGACCACACATGCTCATGCACGCGAGCCTTTTCGCCGATCGCCTCACACGCGGCGCGCGCGCGCCGCGCCGCACCGCGCCCGTTCCGTGCCCGGCCCCGGCTCCAGCTCCGATTCCGGTCCGTGTCCGTGTCCGTGGACTTGGATCTTGGATCTTGGCAATTGGTCCGCCGGGTTGGCCGCCGGGTCGGGCGGTGGGTCGGGCGGTGCAGTGGACCGGCTGCACTGGATTCCTCTCCGTGGTGCTGTGCACCTGCCACACCCAAGCAGTACTTTTGGAAGGATCTGGAGTGTGGCTGCTGAACTCCCAACCTTCCATGTCTCCACTCCCCGTAATCGGGCGCCGCCTTTAATTGGCGGGGAGTTATTCCTGCAATCAACACCTGGGTGGAACTGCCTATAAATAGGCCAGTTGTATTTCATTCTCAACACATCAACACCTAAAATCATCTTAGCTGCATACTTAGCTCTTCCTAGCTCAAGTCTCCAGCAGCCTGTCCTCGCCGGAAAAGTCCAGTTCGCCGGAGCTCGAAGGTTTTGCGGTGCTGCAATCTTCGAGACGTTCGTCGTTTTATCTTTGGGGACGATACGCCTACAACCGAGAGCACTACCGGGGCGTATTTCGTCTTGCGGAGAGAGGACTCCTCGACTCGACGGTTTTGTTGTTTTATTTCATTTTGTTATATAATTGTTTACTTGTAATAGCAGTTTATAATACCAACAATCGCAAGACGAAATAGGTATATCTGCTTCAAGTAAACTAAGAAGATGTCTTCCTCAAGTGCTGCTTTCTCCGACGCTGCCGCCGCCGTTTCTGCTGCCACCAACCCCACCGCTGCTGACGTCATTGCCTCCTCCGGCAACACTGTTCCACCGACGTCTGTCCCTACACCTGCTCCGGCCTTTGCTAATCCAACCCTAGCTGCTATTTCCGCCGCTACCGACGCCAGGATAGCACTTAACCGTGCTAATGCCGCTAACACGGCATTCAACTTCCATTGCTATGTCCTCTCGCCTTGCGAGCAACGTCCCATTTGGGAGTGTGAACCACCATGGTGTGGTGGGGGGTTCAAACCCGACCCTGACGGCACCTCTGCACTCGTCTAGAGTGCTGCCCGCTGCTGAGAAGCCGGCCAAGTTTGGTGGAGCTGACTTCAAGAGGTGGCAACAGAAGATGTTGTTCTACCTGACAACATTGGGGTTCACCACTGTGTTGATGGAGAATGCACCCGCCCCTCCGAGTGAAAACGAAGAGAACCTGGAAGTCCGCATAGCCTATGATAATTGGCTAACTTCCGACTACTTTTGTAAAAACTTCTTGCTTAGTAGACTAGATGATAGTCTGTACAGTGTATATGCAAATGTAAAGACCTCCAAGGCAATTTGGGAGGCACTTGAAAGAAAATATTGTACTGACGATGCAGGTACCAAGAAGTTTGTAGTCGCCAAGTTCTTGGACTACAAAATGGTGGACTCTCGAACAGTCATGGACCAAGTGCAAGAGTTTCAACTCATTGTCCATGATGTCCACGCCGAAGGTATGCTTTTGCCAGATGCTTTTATTGTGGCAACAGTAATTGAGAAGCTTCCTCCGAGCTGGAAGGACTTCAAGAGCTACTTGAAGCACAAGCGAAAGGAAATGACGCTTGAGGACCTTATGGTCAAGCTCCGCATCGAGACCGACATGAGGACTCGAGATGGGAAGGGCAAAGCACTCGTGGAGCCAAGAGTCGACCTTGCTGAGAAAGGTAGCAACTCCAACAATGCTAAGAGTGGGTGTCCAAACAGCAACCCCAAAGGGAAGGGCAAGGCTCCATCCCGCAAGTTTGAAGGGGACTGCTACAACTGTGGCAAATCTGGCCACATGTCCAAGGACTGCCGAAAGCCGAAGAAGAAAAGGGCTCGTCAAGCCAATATGTTGGAGATTGACCTCACTGAAGCCGACCTTGCGGCCGTTGTCACTGAAGAAGCAAACGTCGTGGAGAATGAGGGGAAGTGGTATATTGATACCGCTGCCACGGCACATGTTTGTGGTGACCGAAGCCGCTTCACCAAGTACAAGAGCTGCCAAGGGAGGAAGCTCAATATAGGTAATCAAGCCTCGTCTGAGGTGGTTGGCTATGGTCTCGTGGTGCTAAGGTTGAGCTCCGGCAAGAACCTTACTCTTGGAGAGGTGCTTCGCATGTCCCCGACATCCGGAAAAATCTTGTGTCCGGCTCTGTACTAGTCAAGAGAGGGTTTAGACTAGTTTTTGAGTCGACAAATTTATTCTATCAAAATTTGGAATGTTTTTAGGAAAAGGTTACCTCTCTCGAGGGCCTTTTCAAACGTCTCGTAATGGCATTACGCCGGGGAGCCCGTTGAGGCAAATGATAATGAAAACAAAGCTACTTCCTCTTACTTGATTGAGTGTTCCGATTTATGGCATTCTAGATTAGGACATGTTAATCTAAATGCGATAAAAAGATTAGTTAATCTCGATCTACTTAAAGTAAATGAGTTTAACAAAACCAAGTGTGAAGTTTGTGTTGAAGCAAAATTGGCTAAGCAGCCATTTCATTCTGTAGAAAGGAACACAAAACCTCTAGAACTCATTCACACTGACGTATGTGATTTGAAGTTTATACAAACTAGAGGTGGGAAAAAGTATTTCATTACTTTTATTGATGACTGCAGTAAGTATTGTACTCTTTATCTTTTAAGGAGTAAAGATGAGGCGATTGAAGCTTTTACTAACTTCAAAGCAGAAGCCGAAAACCAACTTGATTGTAAAATCAAAATGGTACGAAGTGATAGAGGTGGAGAATATGTAGCTCCTTTTGAAGAGTTGTTTAAGATAAGTGGTATTATTCATCAAACCACTGCCCCCTATTCGCCTCAATCAAATGGTGTAGCTGAAAGGAAGAACCGAACTCTAAAGGAGATGATGAATGCTTTGTTAATAAGTTCTGGACTGCCCCAGAACATGTGGGGGGAAGCCGTCTTGACGGCTAACTACTTATTAAACAAAATACCTCTAAAAGGTAGAGATGTAACTCCTTACGAGTTGTGGAAAGGAAGGAAACCTTCCTATAAATACCTCAAAGTGTGGGGGTGTTTGGCTAAGGTAGAAGTGCCTTTGCCGAAGCAAGTTACAATCGGACCTAAGACCGTCGATTGTATCTTTATAGGATATGCACTGAATAGTAGTGCATATCGATTTGTCATTCATAACTCGGCTGTGCCCGATATCAATGTTGGAACTACTATTGAGTCAAGGAATGCTATATTCTTTGAACATGTATATCCTTGTAAGAAGGATGATAAAATTGAGTCAAACTCTAGTGGTGAAGCAAGAGAAGTTGCTAGTAGTTCTAGAAATGTGGGGGTAGAACCCGATACACGTAAAAGGCAAGCTATCGATCTTGAAACTTTAGAACCAAGACGTAGCACTAGAGCAAGAGTTGCTAAGGACTTTGGTCCTGATTATGTTGTCTTTCTTTTGGATGAAGAGCCGCGGTCTATAAAAGAAGCTCTTTCTAGACCCGATGGCCCACTTTGGCAAGAAGCTGTCCAAAGTGAAATTGATTCCATTATGCGGGAATCACACTTAGGTCTTAGCGAGACTTACCCGAAGGTTGCAAGGCCTTAGGATGTAAATGGATCCTAAAAAGAAAGTATAAGGCAGATGGGTCAATTGATAAGTATAAAGCTCGTTTAGTGGTTAAAGGCTTTAAGCAAATTGAAGGATATGACTTCTTCGATACTTATTCGCCTGTAACGAGGATTACGTCTATCCGTGTGCTTCTCGCGATTGCTGCTTTGCACAATCTTGAGATTCACCAAATGGACGTGAAAACTGCCTTTCTAAATGGAGATTTAGAAGAGGAAATTTATATGGAACAACCTGAAGGGTTCGTTGTACCTGGTCAAGAGCGAAAGGTATGTAAGTTGGTGAAATCCCTATATGGGTTGAAACAAGCACCATTACAATGGCACTTGAAATTCGACGAGGCTATGTTGTCGAATGGCTTTAAGATTAATGAATGTGACAAGTGTGTTTACATAAAGAATACAAAGAATGGCTTTGTAATTGTTTGTCTTTATGTAGACGACATGTTAATTATGGGACAAAACCTTCAAGTCATAAATGACACCAAGCGTATGCTTAAAAGAAATTTCGATATGAAAGATATGGGAGTTGCTGATGTTATTCTTGGAGTAAAGATACAAAGAACTCCTAAAGGGATTGTTTTGTCTCAATCTCATTATATTGAGAAAGTGCTTAAGAGGTTTAATGTCTTTGATAGTGTGCCGGCTAAGACTCCTTTAGAAGTTAATGTTCACTTGAGCAAGAATAGGGGTGATCCTGTTGCTCAAGAGGATTATGCTAGAGTCATTGGTTGTCTTATGTACATCACGAATTGTACTAGGCCTGATCTAGCTTGTCCGATGAACAAACTGAGTCGCTATACTAGTAATCCTAGTAGAGAGCATTGGAAATCTCTTGTAAGAGTTATGAGGTATTTGAAATACACTCTTAACTTTGGGCTGCACTACTCGAGACATCCCCCAGTACTTGAAGGGTACTCTGATGCAAATTGGATATCCGACACTAAAGACTCGTTGTCTACTAGTGGTTATGTGTTCACTATAGGGGGAGGAGCTGTGTCGTGGAGATCCACGAAACAGACGTGCATTGCCAGATCCACCATGGAATCTGAATTTATTGCTTAAGATAAAGCCAGTGAGGAGGCCGAATGGCTCTGTAATTTTCTTGAAGATATTCCATGTTGGACGAAACCCGTGCCACCTGTGATGATTCACTGTGCTAGCCAAGCAGCTATTGGTAGGGCCAAGAGTGGGTTGTATAATGGTAAGTCGAGACATATTCGTCGTCGACATAATACCGTAAGACATTTGATCACGAGTGGGGTTATCTCTGTAGACTATGTCAAGTCTATAGATAACCTAGCGGATTCGCTTACTAAAAGTTTGAATCGAGATCAAATGTATAAGCTCGTAGAGGGAATGGGAGTTAAATCCACAAATTAAAGACGATTATAGTGGATACCCAACCTTGTAGATTGGAGATCCCATGAACTTGGTTCAATGGGAAAACTAAGCTATATGAGTTTGTTGATACCGCACTCAATTAGTCTATTCCCTAAAAGAGCTCGAGAGTGTTGGTGACCTGTCAAGTGGTGAGGTTAAGTCTTTGACTTTTAATGATTCTTGGATGCCTTGAGAAGGTGGAGTATGACAGGATACTCGAGTAAGAATCACCTATGTAAGTGAGAAGTGAGGGCCGCTTCTATGTAACACTTATGAATCCAAAGAGGTTGTCCATGGCCAGTAAAGGACACAAACGTGAGAACGGACGAGGTTGAGACTTTATAGTGTTAGTGTTATTGTCTCAGTATACACCATGGAGGAATAGTTCAAGACCACGTGTCCACTAATCCGCCGGTATGCTCGATAGATCTAACTAAGGAAGGTTCAAGGTCACAAGTCACCTACCCTGATGCTTTATTGTCTCTTGAGGACAGAGCTGTGTGTCTGCATGCATGCATTTGGCTATTTCCACTCATGTGGGGGATTGTTGGAAAAAATCGTTTATATATATATTATTTATATATATTATGGAAATTCAATTAGCATTAAATGCTAATTTGACTTGGGCAAAATTCAGCCCTTTTCGATCGCAATTTCGAGCCTCGATATTTATCCGATTAATGTTTTGAGATATATGACGTCGATCTACGTTTCGAGTAGTTAATTATAGTGTGCTTAATTTCTCGATTCCGATTTTCGGTGAGTGAGAAATAGTGGGTCGAAGTTTGGGGGGACAAAACTAATATGTTACCTAAAGTGGAGAAACTTACCTTATTCGGGTTTTGGAGAGTATTACATTGATCAATGTCCCACATTGATAAATGAACAAACTTAATTGTGGTATTTAAGTCTCTACCACATTTTAAGAGATAACAAAGTGACATGTGGTGGGCTTGGACCACACATGCTCATGCGCGCGAACCTTTTCGCCGACCGCCCGCGCCGCACCGCGCCCGTGCCCGTGCCGTGCCCGGCCCCGGCCCCGACCCCGGCCCCGGCTCCGGCTCCGGCTCCGGCTCCGGTTCCGGTTCCGATTCCGGTTCCGGTCCGTGTCCGTGTCCGTGTCCGTGGACTTGGATCTTGGATCTTGGATCTTGGCAATTGGTCCTTTGGGTGGTCCGTCGGGTTGGCCGCCGGGTCGGGCGCCGGGTCGGGCGGTGCAGTGGACCGGCTGAACTGGATTCCTCTCCGTGGTGCTGTGCACCTACCACACCCAAGCAGTACTTTTGGAAGGATCTGGAGTGTGGCTGCTGAACTCCCAACCTTCCATGTCTCCACTCCCCTGTAACTGGCGCCTGCCTTAATTGGCAGGAGTTATTCCTGCAATCAACACCTGGGTGGAACTGCCTATAAATAGGTCAGTTGCATTTCATTCTCAACACACCAACACCTGAAATCATCTTAGCTGCATACTTAGCTCTTCCTAGCTCAAGTCTCCAGCAGCCTGTCCTCGCCGGAAAAGTCCAGTTCGCCGGAGCTCGAAGGTTTTGCGGTGCTGCAATCTTCGAGACGTTCGTCGTTTTATCTTTGGGGACGATACGCCTACAACCGAGAGCACTACCGGGGCGTATTTCGTCTTGCGGAGAGAGGACTCCTCGACTCGACGGTTTTGTTGTTTTATTTCATTTTGTTATATAATTGTTTACTTGTAATAGCAGTTTATAATACCAACAGAATACATATAAAAAATGTGTGGTTTGTATGCAGTATAAGTATACATAAAATATTAATAAATCTGAAATGCTGTTGATAATTATGATATAAATTAATAAAGATGTTTCTTAAGGGAAAGAATAACGGTACACTTTTTAGTGTAGATTCTTTATTTTATTTTTTTAATCCATTCATTGTTTTAATCCATTGTTTCATTGTTTTAATCCATTGTTTTAAGATGTTTCATTGTTTTAAGTGATAATTATGATATAATTATGCTGTTTATTTTATTTTTTTAATCCATTCTTTTTAGTACACTTTTTAATAAAGATGTTTCTTAAGGGAAATATTATTTTATTCTTTATTTAATATAGAATATAAATAACCATATAAGCATTATGAATTATTTCCATGTATAGAGACGCATTAATTGTAAAATGTAATACAAATTACACTAATAACCTTTTTCTCTATTATCAAATTAAAAAGAATGCATTAATTGATGCTCTAATAACAACCATAGATTAAAAGATATTGAAGGTTAAGATGGGTTCCTAATTTTCATTTGAAGGTTGATCCTTCCCATATATATATGTATATATATATAGGGGAATGATCAAATGAGAACCAACTCCTATATGAGAACTAAGAACCAATCTTAACCATTTATATTTTTGATCTATGGTTATTTTTAAAGCTATCATTCAATGTTTTTTTTTATTTATTAAACAATAGGAGAAGGTTATTGTTGTAATTTGTTTTACATTTCATAAGTAATGTATTTTCTATACATGGAAATATTTCATTTTTCTCATATTCTATATTCGTTTCCTTATCTTTCCATTTCACATTATTAATTTTGATTCACTTAAATTGGACGGTTCGAAACTTTCCCATTAATTAATATCATAATTACTCAATTCAAGAAGATTAACATATTTTGTTCCATAATCTCATGTATTTATCAATACCTTTAATGTGATCATTAATGTTTTCATATCATCAAATACATTAATACTTCATTCACGTGAAGGTTAAATCTTCATTAGTGGAAGATTATTTTTTTACGAAAGAGTTCTCATACATGGAAATACATTAATTTTCTCATATCATCAAATACATTAATACTTTAATTTATTACCTTATATGACTATTCATAAAAGAATTAATCAATTAATTTTAGGAAATGACAATACAGATTAAATATAATAGATGAAACAAAATGTAATTACTAATTCATCAAAATTACGTGTTTAGTAGCATCTAAGAAGTACAATTCTTCATTAATAAATAGAGATGTTATAAGAATGTTTGTTTTAAACATATATATCAACCTTAATAAATTTATGCATCAAAATCTTCATACATATGCATCAAATTTGATAAATTTTATCATTAAAAAGTAGGTACATATTCATTTATATGAATACATCAAAATATTCGAATTTATGCATCAAACACTTTATACATATGCATTAAACAATTATTATCTATGCATTATTTTCATTGTTGGCGGAGAAGAAGATATATTTTTAAAACTTATGCATCAAACTAAAAGAACGTATGCATCAAACACTTTATACATATGCATTAAACAAATACTCCCTCCGTTTCTTTATTGATGTCTACCTTACCATTTTAGGCTGTTTCATTATTAATGTCTACTTTCCTAAAATGGCAAATTCTCACTATCAACCCAATATGAGGTGGGCCCCTCATTATTTATTATCCATCTAATTTTCTTATACACTTTCTCTCTCCAAAAGTTTCTCTTTTGCACGATTCCGCTCCGCTCCGAACGTAGAAAATTTTGATTTTTAACTTTTTAAAAACTTTAGATTATTTCTTTTATTACAACATAAAAAAAAATAATAAAAAAATAAATCAAATGCTTAAACTATGCCTTAATAACATTTAGATAAATTCACACCAATCATTCATCGAAAACTGTGCCAATTTATTAATACAATTTAAACTCAATAATACACCCACTACCTTAATCTCCGTGCCGATTCTCAACTAGACATTAATAAAGAAACGGAGGGAGTACTATTTATGCATTATTTTCATTGTTGGCGGAGAATAAGATATATTTTTAAAACTTATGCATCAAACTAAAAGAACATATGCATCAAACACTTTATGCATATGCATCAAACTGAATAAATTTATGCACAAGAAAAAAAAATGCAACATTCGAAATTATGCATTGATTCATTTAATATTCTCTAAATAGTATTACATATTACTTTTTGTTTATTGATTATGGAAATGTTCCAATATCTACGGAAATGTTTCAATATTGCGGAAATATCTCCAATATTTATTTATGGAGTATTTGTTTATGGAAATGTTCCAATATTTTGCAAATTGTATTACATACTATTTATTTATTGATTCATTCCAATATTTTGATAAGCTTGAATTTAATATTTCCTAAAAAAGAGATATTATGTGTTATTTATATTACAAATACACCCTTACATTAATATAGATTAGGAAAATATTAATAATATATAGGGAAATCTGACCGTTAATCTAATTATAATCTATGATTCTGATTAGTTCTTCGTTCTCATATAGGAGTTGGTTCTCACGGGAACTCTACCCTATATATATATATATATATATATATATATATATATATATATATATGTATGTATATATATATGGTGCGTTTTACATAGGAACTAATCCTTATATAAAAACTAGGAACCATTATAAATCATTGATCTACTGGTAATCATTGGTCAAATTAATCGAACAAATCATGTAATATTTTGTTTTTAATTCATAGAGGGAAAATCTGTCATCAAATTTCATAGAATATATGCATATCTCTTGATTATCTTTAATGCCTAAAATATTAATGTTATTTCGTCTTTCCATCTTTTATATTACCACAGAATATATCCATATATTTCGATCGAACCGTTGCTGCATCAACCGAAGACAAATAATGAAAGAAGACACTAATTTTGAAGGTAAGCGTTCCTTTTTTTCTAGATTTGTTTCTTCTCACATCGTGTATGTTCGTGCAGGGAACATTGAAAATTTTGTTATACAATTCGAACGACACTAGTTTACGTTTTTGAAATAGAGGAATGTTTGATATTTTATTTTTTGCAAAAACTTTGGTGCAATCAGAATTACAAATACAATATTAATAAGAACATTATCATTAGCGCTCTTGTAGTGTAGCTGATTAGTTGTTGGACTCTCACCTGAGAGATTGGGGTTCGAAACCTAGCAACAACTTTTTGTTTTTTTTAAAAAATTTTGACATTAAAAAATAAATTTTTATTTTCAAATTATAATATGGTACAAAAAATAATAGATTTATTTTTTTATTTTCAAAAAAATAATATATGGAACAAAAAATATTAATGTATATACTAGAATTTATTCTTGTTAAAAAATACAATATTTAATAATTTTTTTCAATTTTGTAATTGTATAGATAATACACATAAGAGAGATAGGACATGATAGGGAATATGTGGAGATAATAAAAATATCAATTTTCTAAATAAAAATATCAATTGTACTGAACAAAAGTATCACTTATGTTGAACTAAAGTATCACTTTATCTAAACTATAGTATCAATTTTTCTAAATAAAAGTATCACATGTACTGAACTAAAGTATAGCTTTATGTAACAATAATATCAGTTATCTGAACAAAACAAAAATATCACGTTATGTAACCAAAAATATCACTTAATGAATAAAAATATCACTTGTACTAACAAAATTATCACTTTATATAAACAATAATACCTATTTTTCTCAACAAAAGTATCAATTTATGTAAACAATAGTATTACTTAATTTAAATACATATATCATTTGTATTAGTATCCATTGGAAATTGTATCACTTGTACTAAATATTTGAATTTATTAATTAATACGAACACTTGTATCAATTCTTATTCATATTAGAATCAATAAATACGAAAACATGTATTATATCAATTTCAAATAAAAATTGTATAATTTATTCTGAACAAAAGTATCACTTATGTAAACATTAGTATCACTTGATATCAAGATGGTGTCATTGTTTTGAGCAAAAGTATCTGTTGGGTTATGAGTCAGTAGATGATACTCAGCTATTAGTGGTTAAAATAATATTGGGGGAAATCATAGTAGTACTATGGAATTGAAGATCCCAAAACCCAGCTGATATCAGTAGTGTAGTGTCTTGATAGGAATAGCTGATGTATAGGTTATACTTTTTGTATTGTTTATCTTTTTGTCTAAGTCCTGTACGGGGTAAATTGTTGGATTGATCTTCTATCGAAGTTACTCTCCAGAACCCCACGTCATCAGTGTGATAACTTGCGTTCTTCAGTCAGCAGCTGATCTTTACCTTCAGTAGAAGACAGCTCATCAGCTTATAACCATCAGGAGAAGAACTTCATGCAAGCTCAGTACCTTCGCAGTCATCAGCTGACCTTACTCTGGAGATATATCCTTGTCAGCCGACTCAGACGAAGAAGACAGAGACTGCCCTAAGTCTACTGTATCCGACAGAAAATGACCCAGCCGCAAAAGACATTTCAAAGTTCAGCAGAAGGTCATACGAGGTTGAAGAAAAGTCAACTCTGATGCCTGACACATTCTCACCAACCACAATCCTCGACCAATGAGAAGCCGCCAAAGCATATCTGCTCTGACCAATTAAAGCTGCTCTCATGTACAGTGTCAACTGCCCTGCTGCAACAATTCGAAAATATGGCCGTTTTATTTGGAAGCTTGTGACACGTGGCATCATCTTCTCCAACAGACATATGCCTGCTCCCAACTATAAATAGAGAAGAAATCCGAGCTCCACGTAAGGGATTCACAAGGGAAAAAGCTCAAGCTCACGAACAACTCTAGCAAACTTAAAGATTATTCCAGCGAAGAACTTGCCTACATAGAATATCACTAGTTCTTCTCTCTAGAGTTCTTTAGATCCTTCTTCTCTAGCTAAGCTCAAAGTTCATATCTATAGCTTAGAATTTTCGAAGGAGTTCACATTCTGTGAATTGTTCTTACTGTAAGAACTTCTTCCTAGTTGGAGATTATCCCCTCCCTTTCAAACTTCGGTTTGAGTTGTAAAGTCGCTAAGGACTATAACTTAGAAGGGTCTGTCCAGTGCACAGATTCCTTGCTGAGACTTGCTCAGAAAAATCAACAAGTTCTCCTGTCTCATCAGGACCGTGGACGTAGGATCTTGCGTATCCGAACCACGTTAAAATTGCTTGTGTTATTTACTGTTTTATTGCATTGTATACAACTGATTAAAAATCATATCTTTGCATAAATGTATTTTCAAAGCACACTAGCCAAAAGAATTTAACTTGCGAAAACACGTTTTCAAACTGAGACGAATCTTCGGGCCCTACACACTTATCCGCACAACGTCTCCGACTGAGTTTCAAGTACTGACAAAAGTCAGTAGGAGAGCTCAGTAGTTGACACACTTCTGACCCGTGATCGAAGGTTACTATCTGGCACTGTTCATCAGTTGCAACCTACAGCTCAGCTGTCCTTCACGTTCTGAGAAAAAGAAACTGTGATCAGGTGTATTCACCCCCCCTCTACACCTGACTATCGTCTCCGGACCAACAATTGGTATCAGAGCTCGTGTGTTCTTCTGAATCACCGGTTCTGAAATACTGGCCTTCTCGAACAGATCCTGAAAGCGTTTTCACTGCACAAGCATCTCTTCATTCATCCTTATACTCGTTCACATAATATCTGATATCTCAGGTATTCGGATGGTACCGATGTTCTCAGTAGAGAACTACACGGTATGGCGTGTGAGAATGGAGGCACACCTCACATCGCTGCATGACAGCATGACGGACGTCCTTGAGACAGGACCCATCATTCCCATGATCGACAGCGTACAATTTGCCGGTGTGGGAGGTGTAGGAGCACAGATAGGTGCTAAGGTCGCCAAAGAAAAATCAGCCTTCACACCAGAAGAGAAAAAGCTGCACAACCTCGACCGAGTTGCGCGGAATGCTATCCTAACTACGCTCAGTGATTCTCACCTCGGGAGAGTGCAAGACTGTAAGACGGCAAAGGAACTATGGGATGCCCTGGCTGTACTGAGCCAAGGAACCCCTCAGATAAAAGAGAATAATCTCGAATTAGAGCTTCAGAAGTTCGATGCATTTGCCATGGAGCCCAGTGAGACCATTGACGAGCTAAGCGTCAGATTCACAAACCAAGTCAATGTGATCAACGGGCTGGGGAGGTCGTTCACCAACAAAGAGATGAACACCAAGATCTTAAGAGCTCTACCTCGACAGAAGTGGCTTCCATTTGCTACTTATTTACGTCGCTATGATCTTAATGCTCTAACTCCTGATGTTATATTTTCAAAATTGAAAACGGAGGAATTTGAGCACAGCCTACCTCAATGATGTTCCAGCGCTCCAGCTGACACTCAGATTGACCATGCTTTCAAAGCAACAGTCAGCAAAACTGGAGCCAAAACCATTTTTTCTAGCAAGGCAGTAGCTGTTGCAGAAACAAAGTCCTCTGAGATATCTGCTACTGACCAACTTGCGCTGATGGCTCTCAAATATCAACGAGAAAAGGAGAGAGTCAGAAAGCTGAAGAAATACAACCGAGATTCTTCCTCAGGTAAGAAAGATTTTCGAAAAAGGGAAGAATCTAAACCTTCTACTGAATGCAGGAACACAGAGCCTGCTGCTAGTCCATCCAAAGACTCAACTGGAAAAAGCAGCAGAACATCTACCTGCTACAACTGCAAGAAGGAGGGACATTATCAGTACGACTGTCCCGAACTCTCAGCAGCTCAACGAGGAGAAAGACAGGCCAGGCGCGAAAAATTTGCCAAAAGAAGGCAGGCCTATGTAGCCGGAGAAATATCCGACAACTCGATCGAGGAGGATACATTTATGTATTCTTCTGAGGACGAAGCTGCATTCGTCGCAGTTAAGATCGGAGAGACGGTTCCTGAAGAAACGACTGAATACTGTCTGATGCCGGAGAAGAGGCTGAGGTAAATTCTAAACTTAACATAACCTCTTCTTCACACAGCACACACGACACGTGCTCGGTCACAGATGAGCCTCTAGATGTGGTACAAGCCTACGACGATCTACTAGAGGAGCAGATTCAGCTGAGCAGCGAGTTCAGCAGAACTATTCAGGAATTGGAACAGGTAAAGGCTGAGAATCAGAGACTTTCTTCTGATTGTCAGGTCTCCACTTAGTCAGAGAATCTGGTTGCGAGACTCAAGGAAGAGATTGAATCTCTTATGACTAAGTCTCAGCTTCAAGAGACTCAGATTTCAGTTCTGACTAAGGACAATTCTGAGAAAGAAACTGAAATAGCCCGACTCAGTCAGAAGCTCACAGACATCGAAAAGGATTATGACTCACTCAGGAGAAGTGATGAGGTCTGGCGGGGACTGATGACTGAACAGTACCTAGGAGCTAAGGAGAAGCTGGAAAGTATGCTTAGAGCACAAAGGCCAACTGTCATGAAAGAAGGACTTGGCTATACTCACGATGCTTCCACTTCAAAGAGCTCAGAAATGCTGGCTGATAGGTTCGTCAGAGGAAAGGTACAAGCTACTGACATAACACCTCAGGCGAAGATCAAACAGAAAATAGTTGCACCTCAGCCGAGCAACAAGAAGCAGCTGACCAAAGGTTCCTGCCCCAGGACACGACGATCAAACTCAGGGGGAACCAAGAAGGTTAAGTGGGCGGAACAGTACAATGAACCACTGTATGAGCATCCGGCTCAGTATGGTTCGTACTACTATGAGCCCAGGGTCAGGAGGAGCGCAAAACCTCAGAAGAAGAAAGCTCCTGAACCCAAAATTTTCAGGAAGTCAGTATCTCCAGGTCCTGTGGAGAAGAAAACAGACAAGGTTCAGAAGAAGAAATCTCAGACTTCTAAGGTCCCTAGGTAGATCTGGGTTCCGAAATCACCCACTAACATGTAAGGACCCAACTGAACCAAAGGGTACCTGAAAATGTTTCTGTTTTGCAGGTGCTAAGGACCCATGGATAGTGGACAGCGGCTGCTCAAGACATATGACTTATCAAAGGAGCCTGCTGACCAACTACGTACAAGAAGATGGTCCCAGAATTGAATTTGGTGACAACTCAAAAGGCTACACAAGGGGATATGGAACGCTGAACATTGGGACTGCTTCAGTTCCAAGAGTAACATATGTTGAAGGACTTCAACATAATCTCCTTTCAGTCAGTCAATTCTATGACAATCTAAATAGAGTGATCTTTGACGCTGGTTTCGGTGATATTGTTGATAAATCTACAGGGGAAACAGTGTTATCAGGTTCGCGGAGGAAGAATATCTATGTTGCAAACTGGAAAACCGCAGAACCTGAGGCTTGCTTACTCGCACAAGCAAAATCAAGTGACAAGGCAGGATGGCTGTGGCACAAGAGACTCAGCCACCTGAACTTCAAGACTATGAACAAGCTCGCCAAGAACTCTAAAGTCAGAGGACTGCCCAACGAATCGTTTATCAAAGATAAAAATTGTGCAGCATGCCTGAAGGGAAAGCAGACAAAGAAAAGCAATCCACCTATTCCTTCACCTTCCACTGATGGAATCCTTCAGCTGCAACACATAGACTTATTCGGGCCAGTCTCTCCAGTAACTATAAGAGGCAAGAAGTATGCCCTCGTCGTTGTTGACGACTACTCGAGATATACTTGGGTCATCTTCATAGCCAACAAATCTGATGTCCAAACTGAGCTGCCCAATCTGCTGAAGAAACTCAGTGTGGAAAAAGACATCAAGATACAAAGAATTCGCTCAGACAGAGGGACAGAATTTCTCAACTCAGTTGTTAAAGAGTACTGCGATAAAGAGGGAATTCAGCACGAGACATCAGCCGCTCGTACCCCTCAGCAGAACGAACTTGCTGAACGTAAAAACAGAACACTCAAAGAAGCAGCAAGAACGCTCCTGGCAGACTCTGGACTACCCTCAAAATTTTGGGCTGATGCTACTGACACCGCCTGCTACACTCAGAATCGCTCACTACTTACACAGCAACACATGAAGACACCCTACGAATTATGGAAAGGGAGAATTCCTTCTATTTCTCATTTTCATATCTTTGGCTGTCCTTGCTTTATCCATAATAATGGGAAAGATCAGTTGAAGGTCTTTGATAGCAAGTCTGATCAAGGAGTATTCTTAGGATACTCTCGCGTTAGTAGAGCCTTCAGAGTCTTTAACTATCGGACTCTTTGCGTGGAGGAAAGCCCTCATGTTGTCTTTGATGTTTTTGTTACTGAGAACAGGAAAACTACAAAGATAGATACTGAAGATGTCAGCAGCAAGCTACAGGATCTCGCACTAAACAACAAAACTGAAAAGATCCGGCATTGTTGGGATGATGAGTCAGACGATGAAGAAATCCAGACTCAGCCAACAAGCGATGTAGCTGACCTAGTTGATTCTACTGAACAAAATCAACAACAGGTAACAATGGTCGATGAGGAATCCCCAGTGGTAACTGAGATCTCTACTGAGAATATAAACTCAGGGGGAACGATTAATGTTCCTGAGCAAAATGCCCCTGAACCTGGAAACTCAGTAGATCCTAACCTTCTTACTGAACTGCTGCAGTCACAAAACAGTACTACTAAAATGCCTAATACACCTACTGATTGTGCAGAAGTAGTATCAGAAGAAGAAGCCAGACTCAGACGTTCATGGCTTGACGCTCACTCTTCAGATCTTATCATAGGAGATCCATCAGCAACCATAAGGACAAGATCTAAATTAAGTCAAGGAGAAAGCTCACTCTATTCTTGCTTCTTGTCTACAGAAGAACCTAGTCAATAGAGGACGCACTCAATGATGCTGACTGGATCATCGCCATGCAAGAAGAGTTGAACCAGTTCGTTAGAAACAAAGTTTGGGAGCTTGTTGACAGACCTAGACATCAGCACGTGATTGGTACTAAGTGGGTCTTCAAGAACAAGCGTGATGAAAACAACGTCATTGTCAGAAATAAAGTTCGACTAGTTGCCAAGGGATATTGTCAAGCAGAGGGAATTGACTTTGATGAAACATTCGCTCCAGTTGCCAGATTGGAAGCTATTCGTCTATTCCTAGCTTACGCAACGCATCAAGGATTCAAAGTATATCAGATGGATGTAAAGTCAGCTTTTCTGAACGGCGTACTGAAGGAAGAAGTCTACGTGGAACAACCGCCCGGCTTTCAGCAGGGACATCAGGTGTATAGACTTAGGAAAGCTCTGTATGGGTTAAAACAAACACCAGGGCTTGGTACGATACCCTATCAGACTTTCTACTTCAGAAAGGTTTTCAGAAGGGGACAGTAGAAAATACCTTGTTCAACATAAAGTCAGGAGATGACATCCTACTGGTGCAAATCTACGTGGACGACATCATTTTCGGCTGCAGAAACGCGACTATATGTCAGCAATTCGAGAAAATGATGAAGGAGAAATTCGAGATGTCCATGATGGGAGAGATGAATTATTTCCTTGAATTTCAAGTAAAGTAATCACCTGAAGGAATTTTCATCAATCAAGCCAAATACACTTGAGATCTTCTCAAAAGATTCGGCTGCGACTCAAGCAAGCCAGTCAAAATCCCCATGAATACAAATTTCAAAATCGATCTAGACAAAGAGGGAGCTTCTGTTAACTCTACTGATTATAGAGCTATTATCGGTTCTTTATTATACTTAATGACTAGCCGAATTCGATATAACTTATGTTGTAGGTGTATGTGCAAGATTTCAAGCGGATCCAAAGCGAAGTCATCTAGACTCAGCAAAGAAGATTCTGCGATATCTAAAAGGAACACCTGACGCAGGGTTATGGTATCCTGCTGATGATAATCTAATACTAACAGGTTATTCTGATGCTGATTATGCAGGATGCAGGATAAATCGAAAGTCAACTTTTGGAACGTGTCAGTTCCTAGGCAGCAAGCTAATATCTTGGTTTTTAAAGAAACAGCATTCAGTGGCAACGTCCACTACTGAAGCTGAGTACATGGATGCTGGAAGTTGCTGTGCCCAGATCCTTTGGCTTCGACAACAACTGAGAGACTATGGTATAATTCAGGATGAAGTGCCCATCTATTGTGACTCCACCAGTGCTATTGCAATAACTCAGAATCCAGTTCTCCATACGAGATGCAAGCACGTGGATATTCGACACCACTTCATCAGAGACCATGTCGAAAAGAAGGTTATCAGAATGGAGAAAATCCATACTGATAAGCAAAGGGCAAACATACTGACCAAACCACTAGCTGAGAACAGATTCAGAGAATTATCAGTTGAGCTAGGTCTACTGGAACCTACTGAGTAAAGTCAGTAGAAGAAATCAGTATGACAGGTCAAGGACTCAGTACATTGATTCAGTCGGGAGAATCAAACTATACACAGTAAGGGGGAACGTGGTCATCAGCACATCAACCATCCTCCTAAGTCGTAACGGTAACCAACTGATCGTAAAAGTTCAGCTGAAGAGGTTTGCGTAGTATTATATACTTAAATTTAGATCAGAAGCATGCTCGCATTTATTATGTCAGACGCTTGCACTCACTAGTTAATGAGCATTTATTTCCCGCCATTAATCTTTTAAGGTTGAGTCAGTAGGAAACCGTTCTCATTTAAATGACTTAGACTATAATGTTGCCTGCAGCACATTTAATGCATGTCTTTTCACTTACCTTAACTGCGCATTTTCCTACGTAGGTCTATGGTAGAGGCGGCTTATGCAATCATTCCTTTTATAACATCAAATCACAGCCGTCATTAAAAATGAGAGATTGAACCCTGACTGTCCGATCTTAACTGTTTGATTCACACAATCTATAAAATCTTTCATCTTCTACCTTCGCCTCACTTTCACTGTTTATCGTCCTTAGAGCTTAAAAATCTTCAGAATTCTCTTCTCTTCAAAATCTGCTTTTTCATTGCAACTCAAGCTCTATCACTTACAGTAAACATCCTCTACATTATAGTAAGAATGTTGTGTTTTGATTTTCATTTTTACAGTCGCTAACAGAATATTTGCAGATAAAGATGGCTATCCAAACACCCTCCAACATTGACGAGATAATAAAATCTCGAATCCAGTTCGAGCCAACCATGGTGCTTCACCAAGTTGAACTTCCGTATATAGAGCCCATATTCACGGCTCTCGAGACCTCTGGACTGGAGATTATCGTCTCAAAGTAACCAAGATCTTACTTGCCCAGATAAGTCGTTGAAGTATATTACAACTGGAGGACAAATGAATCTACTGGAATGGAAGAATCCAGTTTTTCTTTCATGAAGGAAGTCGTCCCACAATCTTGGGATGCTAGTACTCACACCTTCGACATCAGAACCGCTGTAGAGCTGACGTTCGATCTTCCAGCTCGAGGAGTATCTCCCATTGGATATAAGGAGAATGAAATCAACGCCTATGTTCAAAAATTCTGTGGCAGGAGCGACATAGTCTTCAAGACTGCTCTGCCTAAGAACCTACTTTTACCAGAATACCGAGGGCTCGCATACATTGTGTCTCACATCCTCATGAGCTCAGCCGGTTCTTATGATCAGCTTTCCAAGCCCCGCATTCAGCTGATGATGATTATAGATGATGGAGTCAGAGTGAATTGGACTGATTATTACGTCGCCGAACTCAAAGCTCAGGCTCAGAAGTTCGTAGCAACTCCCACTGGAGAGAGGAGACTTATCAGTGTGGGTAAGTTGCTTTATGGGACGAAGTTGTCAGTACTCATCGGAGAATCCGTATCGGATCGCTCAGCTTTTGCTGACGCCAGATCTTCGACAGCAAGCTCGTGAAATTTAAGACAAGAGTCGATGCTGAGAAATCAGTCGAGCGAGGGCCGCCTGAGCAGAAAAGACTCAGCACCGACTTGCCCCCTCGTGCTGACCCTCCGAAGAGAAAGATGCTAAGTAAACCTGGACCGTCTGAGGTGCCAGCAAAACTTGCCTCCCCTCCACCCACTCAGGAGGAGCCACCCCTTGACGCGGACACAGGCATCGAAGGTACCACGCTGAAAGATAAGGTTCAGCGAATCAGCTCCTCAGAGACTCAGTCGGACAATGTCGGACCGACTGAGGAAGTCTCCTCTGAGTGGACCACGATGCATTCCACCCGTCTCCGCGCTACAGGTGGAATCCATGCTCAGATTCCTGAAATCTCTGAGCATCCAGACTTGGTGGAAATTGCCATAAGGGCCAGGACACAGATGCTGTTGAGGTTCCTCAGCTGGGATATTCTTGAAGATCTAATCAGGACCGAGTCAGCTCTATCCCTACTTGCCGAGGAGCAAGACTTACAGTCAGCTATAAGGTTCGGGGAACCAGCTGATCTTGCTTCCTTTGAGGATCTGCGGGCAGCATTGCTTTACCTTCTAAGCCTGCGCTCCTCAGTACCAGGCAACACCCCGTCGCCTCCATCGCATCACGACGACGATAATGATGATAACAATGATGACGGTTTGGATCAGGTGCAACCCAAGGAAGCAGATTTGGGAGGATCTGCTGAGGGTAACACTCCTCGCGAACAGGGCCCCTCACCACCACCCTCCGCATCAGGTGAAGCCCCGGTTGCCTCGAAGCCAAGTCGAGCGCAACAGCTCGCGACATCTGAGTAGAGGCTCGGAACCAACAGTTATCAGATTAAACCAATCGGTTCCATGTCCTCTAAGTCGATTAACAAAGCCATCCGGCGACAGGGAGATAAAAATCGTCTCCTTGCAAAAGACGTACATCTCAAATGGGCTCAGTACACCAAAGCCCAGACTGAGAGCGTCGACCGACTGACTGAAGGGGTTAATAAGGTCTCAAAAGCTCCTACTCCCTCAATCAATATCAAGGAGATAGTCAAAGCCGCCCTAGAAGCTCAGAAGGCGGACTTAGCCGCTCAGAGTCACCAGCTCCTACTCTATCAGAAGAAATCATTCTCTGAGTAGCTGACTCAGGGCCTTGCGGCAGTCCAAGCCACCATGGATGAAAGGAACAAAGTGGTCACCACCTACCTTCAATCTGCCATTAACCTACAGGCGGAAGCCCTAAAGCGCATCCAGAAAGAGATCACAGAATCTCATGATCAGTCTCTGCTGAAACTCCGACCGGAATCAGCCGCTCAACTCAGACTATTTAGAGATGATCAGGAGAAGCAATGGGATCAATACTGTGATGCAGTAAAAGACTTCAAATCCACCGCCACCTCATCAAGAATCTAATCTTTAATTTGGACAAGGAGGTAACTGCCATCCGCACTCACCTCTCCCTGGCTGATGATGCCAAAAAGGGGGAAAAAGTTGAGGAAGAAGCCGAGGTACATGTACAGGCTGAGGCGGATCAGGCTGTGGTGGAGAAAGTCCCTGAAATCCCTGTTACTCAGGGGGAAGGAAATCAGGGGGAAGGTTCAGCTATTCAGGCTGGAACCAGTTCTGAAGTACCCCCTCCCGAGAATGTCCAAGTCCCTGAAGTCCAAGTTCAACCTACTGCGACTGAGCTAGCAGCTGTTTCAACTGCTCAACTCATTGAAGACATTGCTCAGTTTGTGGATGCAGATGATGAGCCACTGCCACTGCAAAGGCCGGGGAAGGAGATCACTACTGAAGCTACTCCTCCATCTTCCCCGATACCTAAATTCAAATCAAAAGCAGAGCAGGAGGCATATGATAAAGAAGTTGCTCAAAAGCTACAAGATCAGCTGGATCAGGGGCATCAGATAGAAGAAGCGAAGAAGGCCAAGAAGCCTAAGAAAGTAATTGGCAAGATTGCCAAAGGAAAGGCTAAGAAGATACTGGATGATCAGAAGAAGAAGGCTCAGGAGGAGCTTGCCAAAGCGCCTCCTACTGCAGTCCAGCCCTTAGCTCAGAGTTATTATACTCCTACACTTACACCTGAGCAAGAGGCCGAGGACAGAGCCACCTGGGAGGCCACTCTGAAAGGACTTAGTCTCCGAAGAGGAGATGCTAGATCAGCGGCTCTCAGAAAGAAAAAGAGACTGGAGGACCTGGCTAAGATTGTTGCTCTAACTGATAAGATAGCCAGAGAGCCTCTAGTTGATTGGAATAAGCAGATTCCGAGGTCGTCGAGATATTACAGGAGAGGAGCGCCCAGAGCACCTTACATCAAGAAAACTATTACGCATGTAGACAAATGGGTGCCCACTGAGCTGAATGAACAATGGGAGGAACTCAAGGAAGAATTCATCAAGGGCTACTATGTATAGGGTTTCTATCCATCCGGGCTACCAGTTGATCAGCTATTTGATGAGTGTTGGTCCCGAGAGTGAGTTCAGGTGTAGAGGGGGGGGGGTGAATACACCTGAATCCAAATTTCTCAACTTCGAACACGAACAGTCCTATTCGGGAAGATGCCGCATCGAAATGATTCAAAGCAGACTGCATAACCGTTCGAATCGTGTTAAAGGCTAAAAAGTCCGACTCGGCTGAGATCTGCTAACTGACTAGGTCAGAATTCAGTATCGATCAGCAAGAGTTCAGTGCGCGGAATAGTGTAGGCCCAAATCAGTTTTTATGAGAAAACGTTTTAAGTCTCAGTTCAGTGGATAAGAAGTTCAGTATACTGAGACAGTTAATTGATTTTAAATAAGATGTTCAGTATGCACAGTAAAATCAATGCAACAGTAATCAGAAAGCAATAACAAGACACAGATTTTTAAAGTGGTTCGGATATCAATCGATCCTACGTCCACTGTCCCGATAGATCAGGAGGCTATTTATTATACTGAGTTAGTCTCAGTCAGCTTGTGCACAGGACAAAGCCGTGGCTTGGGGATTATACTGAGCAAGTCCCAGTTTACACTTCTATCAAACTTAAAGTGTTTGACAAACTTCTCCAACAGTGAAGGAGTCCTTATACAATAAGGATTGGGTTCAAAGGTGAACTCCTTCGTCTAAGCTATGGATATATCGGTTGAGCTTAGGGTTAGAGGGATGGGAACAAGAATGTAGCTTCTAGAGCGACGAACAGCTGAGGTTTAGCTATAAGTTTGTGTCACGTCGCTTGGATACTAGATGCTTTATTATCGGTTCAGCTTGGTTCCCTTATGAGCTTAGAGGTAGTCTTTTGTCGGAGATAACTCTTTCGATTCTTGCGGAAGACTTAGGCTTTTCTGGTTCTAGCTCGTTTTAGTGCTTGTGTATGTTTTCGTCGTTTAAGCTTATGCACTCTCCTTTTTTTTGTTTCAAATCTTGAATGATCCCTCTATTTATAGAGAAGAGATTGAGAAAGATCCGTTGGAGACGATCTTCTTCTCTCTCTCTCTTTTTGGTAGCAAACGGCTCTTTTGGCGTAGGTAACAGTGCCTTTTCCTCCTTTTCCGGAAAGTGTTGACTTGCAGCTTTAGTAGGTAGGATGATACGTGTATGCTTGTCATTTGTCGAGGTGGATAGAGTGGTTGAGACAGCACAAACTTCGAGACAAACTGAACCTGACTTCTCTCATCCTCGTATATGACAATGCTGATTGTCTTTCAAAAGATTCTGACAATCCTGAAGACTATCTGCCGATGCTGAGTCTGACCTTGTATTCAGTAGATAGACAGCTGAGATAAGTCTACTGAAGATCAGCTCTGAGTCCAGTGAACTACTCCCGCCGAGTTCGGTTCGGATCGACTCTCTCGATATCTTCGCTCCCGCCGAGTCTAGTATCACTGAGTCTTCTACACTGGTGCTGAGGCAAATAAGCTACTGAGCGCCTTGACCAGAGCAGAGTGTCTACTGAGTCTGAAACCTCAGAGACAAACAACATATACAACGGAATGGTTCACCAATCAGATAGGGTTTTGGGATCTTCAAATCTTCTCAACGATTCGTAGTACATAAGGCTACCGAGCTTGGTTCAAGTATAGAAGATAGAATCATTTCCCATCGAGTGAAACAAGGCTTTGAGGATAGAATCATCACCCAACAATTTCCCCCTATTTGATGATGCCAAAACCTATCATCTATGCTAACACTAAACAGACAGAACAAATCTCCTTACAATTTTACAAGTAAGATCAGAGGAGATGTTCCATCAGTTCTAGACTACTGAAAAACAGGGCAAAAATAATTTCCCCCATTACATAGAAGCAATACTAGCAGAATCTAACAAAGCAATAAACTGACAAGTAATAAAGAAAGTGAGTGTGTGTCAGTAATCACTTTAGTGATTCTGAGTGTTAAAGCATAAGACAAACACGGATATTTAGACAACAAGTTGTTGTCAGAGCCAAAAGAAGATTTGTATATATAAGAGTGATTCAGTTTAGTACATTACAAATCTTGCTAGACTATGAAGAGAGAATACTAAGACTATGGGCGCCTAAACTGCTGAATCCGGTCCATGAATCCTTGCGATTGTGTCTCAGGCAGTGGCACACCATACATCTGGTACGTGGTCTTTCTCAGTTTCAAGTATTCTGCGAAGTCAGCTGGGTTATCATCTTGTAAGAATCTTTGATCAGCAGCGTCCTTCACTTCAGCTTCAATAGTCGCAACATGAATTGAGTCATCCATTCTTCTTGGAGGTGGAATGATTCTGGGTCCGGGAATCTGAATCTCTTTCCCTTCTGAAATGGCATTATACAAGTGGATGTAGAGATCCGCTTCAGTAAGCATCATCCATTCAGCATAAGCTTCAGCTTTAGACTTGTTCGGCCAGAATCTCCAGAAATAATAGCGTTTGATGAACTCAATCTTCAAATTTTCCCATCTCTGAGTGAATTGAGCCGGCATCCACTCGTCTGTTCTCGGCCATCTGTGAGATTTCAGATCAGTGGCCTTCTTTCTGAACTTCCTGTAACGATAGGGAATGTCAGCTTTAGCAGGAGTTCTGTGCCTGGCTTCTTCCTCAGTACGCTTCCTTAGAACTTCCAGATCAGCTAAGTGGATTATGTTTCTCATAGCCTCGATCTGTCTCGCCTCTTCGCCTCTATATAAGTACCTGTCCATCTGGGCGAATATGGCTTCACTCTCATCATCTAGCTCTTTAGGTTTCTGGGAGGCATCTTCGAGTCGGCGGGGTACTTGATTTTTCTTTCGATGTACCCACGCTTCTCGCACTCTACCGCTTTCGCTTCTTCTCCTTTTCCCTGTCATCATCGTCTTCGATCCTGAGCTTCCTTGGAGGTAGCCTGGCAGGCTTTCTTCCTCCTCTCGCTTGGAGCTTTAGTTTTTCTTTTCACGAGCTTAAGGCTTAGGCTTGTTTTGCAGCTTACGCCTCGGCCAATCTCCCTTGCCAGCTTTTCATCAGCGGCAATCTGAGCCTCCTCCTCAGCTGAGATGTATCGTTTCATTTTCTTTACTGGAGGGGTCGGGAGTTTCAGTATCTTTTTGCCTTTGCCCTGAACAGGTGGAGGGAGAGGTGTTTCCTCTTCATCCGAATCTTCGGCAGCCTCCTCAAGCATACTCTGCGACTTCCTTAATGATATCGGTGGGAGTCTGAGTCGCATGAGCAGCTTGGGTTCCTGAGCCACTTGGGCCGGTCTCAGTTGTGCTCGCAGCTGGGACACCCTGGGCCTCACCCATTTCAGTCTGAGTCTTCTTCTGAGTTGCTGTACCCTTAGATTTTTCGGTTTTGGTGGGGGTCGGCTTCTCGGCACTCTTCTTTCCAGGTACTCTCCTCTTTTCTTTCCTTCTCTTTTCCTTCCCCCTTTTTGGCATCATCAATTGCAGCCGGGGTTGGGATGAGTACCGACCTTTCCGGACTTTTTGTAAGAGGTTGACGGATCATCAAGATGATTATTGATCTTAGTCGAGCCTCATGCGGCTCGTTCCTCTCGGTGGCAAGATCTTCCTTGTACCTTCGGTGTGAGAGGTCGGCCGCTTCCTTGAACTCTTTCGGCTTGCGAGAGATCTTATCTTCCACGACCAACCGAATGTTGTCTAATCGATCTCGATGGCCCGGGCTTGTTCGGCGAAGGACTCGGGAATGAGTAGACAAAGATGCCTTGAATCGTGCAAGAAGCTTAGCTTGTCCTTCCCGGAAGATCCCGAGCCGATCATCAAATTTCGTCTGGCTGGCCGAGCCGGTGCTTGAGTGACAATGGCGAGAGACATCGGGGGCGGCCGATTGGGACATAGAGGAATTCAGCCCCTGAAGCTCAGTAGCGGTGGCTTCAGCAGTCTTCTTCCACACGTTGTGGACTGCCTTGGCGAGGGCACGGTTCTGAGTGCCTTGGCTTTTAATAGCCCTCGCCACATACTTGGAACGTCGACGATGCGGGCTGGGCGCTACCTCGAATGCAGACTCCAACAAGGGCTGAGCGGGCTCTGTGGATGCTGAGGTACCAGCCGTCGACTTCGCAGGTCCAAGGATATTGAGCGGACGCTGAGCTTCTTCAGTATGTTTATCCTTGTCCTGGGGATTTCCCTCATCAGGCTTTCCAAGGCCTGAATCACTGGGTGGGTCGTCATGGTCTGACCCATCTGAGGATGCTGGGCCTGAGGCAAGTTGTCGATCATGTACCACTGCCAGCATTGCAGCCCTCAGATTGTCCATTGAGCTGAGGTCTTCAGGCTGAGAATAGCCTATTTGTTCCCTCAATCTCAGTTCTTCTTCATGAAGCTGCTGATAGGAAAAGTGGAGAACTAAGCGTTGTAGACGAGGCCACTCCTGATGTCGCAGCAACATGTGGAGTCTTGCTGATTTGGCAATAAGCATCAGATCGGAGTAGTCAGCTCCGGAATCAGTTGAAGAATTTCTCGGGATGCTCTGGATAGAATCACTGACGCTTCCATCCTGATTGTTTCTTCTTCAGATGCCGTCTCAGATTCCAAGTCGATTGGAGACGCTCGATGTTCGGCAGTGGCATACTGGCCGAGTGGAGGAACTGTGAGGGGGCCGTCTAGGCGTTGAATTTCTTCACCGTGAGCTTCGAGTAGCCTCCCCTTGTTCCATCTCTATTGGTTCTTCTGTGGAGACTCCCTTCTCCACTGATTGAGTCTTCTCAGAAGACTCTGGCTCATCTATTAGCCGCAAAGGCTGAATAGGTTGCTGAGTAGCCCGTTCAGCAGGAGTTTCAGGAGATACCTCAGATTCAGCAGGCACGTCTGGGATGGCTTTCTTCAGTTTCTTAGCCAGTGCCTTAGATATTTTTGCTGGAGGTGTTCTCTTCTTTAAAGGTGCAGCCTGCTGAGGCTTAGTCAGTTGAGCTTGGGGACCTGACCCTATCTGCTGAAGGGCAGCAGACTGGTTATGGAAACGCACCTTTTTCACATTGAAGTACTCTTTATCATCAAAGGTGACTTGATCTGAACCACAGTGGTCTTCAATCATTACTGAGAGCTTCAGCCCATACAGTAATTTCCCCTTCGCGCTCAGGATGCGTGTGGACTTGTCAAACTTGGCCGCTTGGATCATGAATTCTCGGATGAAGAAATTTGTCCAGTTGATCTTAGTGCCATCGTATATCGCCATCATTAATTGGATCTTAGGTCGGGAGACCTGATCGAATGAGCCAGCTTGGCTTGTCAACAGCTGAGTGACAATGTAAGCCAAGGCTCTGTATTGCGGTAGCATGGCGTTCTTGGGAAAAGCAGCTCTGAAGGTGGTTGGCTTCCCGCAGAATATAGATAGGTACTCGTCTACTGAGTCGTCATTGTAGCCCACGGTGCTGACTCCTTCAGATGGCAAGTCAAAGCTGTTCTTCAGTGCTTCCTTGATAGATATACGTTTCAGCAGTTGGGAAGCATTGTTGATGGAGTAAGTTCTGAACCTCCCAATGATGTCTCCAGAGATGGAGTCTGAGTTGAGGTATATCTCAGCCACCTGTCGAGGAAGGAAGAACGTTGGCTTCCTCGAAAGAAAATTCTCCAGACCGGACTCCCTTAGAGATGCGAAGATCTCATCCATGTAGTCTAGGTCGCACGCATCGAATTCCATGACTGGTTCGCACCAGACACGGCCTTTTGCAAGAATGTCCTCCATGTTATGAGGGGCATCTATAGTTATGTTCGCCATAGTACCAGTTACATAAGAATCTTATTAGTATCAGTTTTAGATACAACAGTTTATATATATTGATACTGAAGAAACAGAGAATACAGTAACAGTTCTAATAAGCATACCAATAAAATCGAGATAAGATATGAAGATGAAGTTGTAAGTAAGGATTGCTTTTGCAAATCTCGGATTTTTCGAACTTGAAAGATTTGAAGTATGCTAATGGCGGTTTGAGAAGATATGATCAAATATATATATCAAACGTGAAGATGAACAGTTATTTGATCAAAGGTTGAGTTTAAACTGCTTTAGAATGGACGGTCAAGATTAGAAGTTATATTATAGGTAATGATCGCATCTGCCGCCTAAGTCAAAGCCAGTTGTAAAATAGCCTAAGTAGTAACTGTGAAAAGACATGCATTAAATGCGCGCAGAGTTCAGCAAGCTTATGTATGGAATGTCGTGCATTAAATGAAATCCGTTAATAATAAAGACAAACCAAGAGATATTTATATCATGCTGAATCTTTGTCATAAATGCAAGGTACTGTTATATAAATTACTACTGAGTAGAGATACGCAAACCTGTCAGCTGAACATAGTAGTCACCGATACCTCGTGTAGATGGTTTTTCGAATCTCTACGTATCGAATACATTCGATCGAGAGTGAACATTCCCCCTTACTGAAATGGTCCTCTCATGAAACCTTCTTACTGACTGGGGTCAGTAGGGTCCAACAGACCTAGCTCTACTGAAAGTTCTCTGAATCTGGATTCAACTAGAGGTTTGGTCAGTATATCAGCCCGTTGCTTGTCAGTATGGATCTTTTCCATCCTGATATCCTTCTTTTCGACATGGTCACGAATGAAGTGATGTCGATGTCCACGTGCTTGCATCTCGTGTGTAGTACGGGATTCGAGTGATTGCAATGGCACCGGTACTATCGCGAGAAGATCGGCACTTCATTCCGAATGACGTCATAGTCTCTCACTTTGTCTCGGCCCAAAGGATTTGGGCGCAACAACTTCCGGCAGCCATGTATTCAGCTTCAGTAGTCGACGTAGCTACTGAGTGTTGTTTCTTTGAAAACCATGAGATCAGCTTGCTGCCAAGGAACTGACATGTTCCTGAAGTTGATTTTCGGTCAATTCTACATCCTGCATAGTCAGCATCAGAATAGCCAGTTAGTTCAATATTATCATCAGCTGGATACCATAAACCCATGTCAGGTGTTCCTCGGAGATAGCGGAGAATCTTCTTTGCTGAGTCCATATGGCTCTGCTTCGGATTCGCCTGAAATCGAGCACAGACACCTAAAGCATAAGTTATGTCAGGATGAGTAGCTGTTAAATATAATAATGAACCAATTATAGCACGATATTCGGTTTGGTCTACTGATACTCCCTCTTTATCAAGATCTATCTTCATATTCGTATTCATCGGGATCTTGATAGATTTGCCGGATGTGCAGCCGAATCTTTTGATGAGGTCTCGAGTGTATTTGCCTTGGTTGATGAACGTTCCCTTTTCAGATTGCTTGACTTGAAAACCAAGGAAGTAGTTCATTTCTCCCATCATTGACATCTCGAACTTATCCTTCATCATCGTTTCAAATTGTTGACACATGATGACATTCTTTGATCCGAATATGATGTCATCCACGTAGATCTGCACAAGTAATAAGTCTTCTTCCAGTCGAATGCTGAATAGAGTGCGGTCTACTGTGCCTTTCTGAAAACTTTTCTGAAGAAGAAACTCAGACAGGGTATTGTACCAAGCCCTGGGTGCTTGTTTTAACCCATACAGAGCCTTTCTGAGTCTATATACTTGATGTCCCTGCTGAAAGCCGGGCGGTTGTTCCACATAGACTTCTTCTTTCAGCACGCCATTCAGGAACGTAAACTTCACATCCATTTGATAAACTCTGAATCTTTGATGTGTTGCGTAGGCTAGGAATAGTCTAATTGCCTCCAATCTTACAACTGGAGCTAAGGTTTCATCGAAATCTATTCCTTCAGCTTGACAGTAGCCTTTAGCCACGAGCCTTGCTTTGTTCCTTACTATAACGTTGTTTTCATCTCGCTTGTTTTTGAAGACCCATTTGGTTCCAATGACATGTTGATGACGGGGTCTGTCTACAAGCTCCCACACTTCGTTTCTAGTAAACTGATTCAGCTCCTCCTGCATAGCTATGATCCAGTCAGCATCCTTTAATGCATCCTCAATGGTCTGAGGCTCTTCAGTAGACAAGAAGCAGGAAAATAATGCGCTTTCTCCTTGACAGAATCTGGATCTTGTCTTGACATTAGCTGAGGGATCTCCAATGATTAGATCAGTAGTGTGAGCATCGAGCCACGATCTACGAAGTTTCAGCTCTTCATCTGAAATTTGTTCAACACAGATAGTAGGTGAGTTAGGCATTTCAGTTGTACTATTCTGAGATCGAAGAATTTCAGTGATAAGAGTATGGTCTACTGAGTCACCAGGTTCAGGGGCATTCAGCTCAGGAACATTACTAAATGTTCCCCCTGAGTTGTTATTCTCAGTAGTGGTCTTAGTTACCTCTTGGGTTTCTTCATCGACCTGAGTTACCTGGGATTGATTCTGTTCGGGAGAATCAATCTGCTCAGCTACTTGCTCTGCTGGTTGAGATTCAGTAGATTTGTCTTCAGTTTCTTCGTCTGAATCATCATCCCAACATAGCTGGATCTTTTCAGGTTTGTCCTTTAAGTTTAGATCCTGTAGCTGTCTACTGATGTCCTCAGATTTAGAATTTGAGTTATTGCTCCGTTCCATAGTTCATATGGTGTCCTCTTATGCTGCTTTGTCAGTAGAGATCTATTCTGAGTGTAACAGCAGTATCTGTTGCTTCTGCCCAGAATTTGGATGGGAGTCCTGAATCTGCGAGTAGAGTTCTAGCTGCTTCTTTGAGAGTTCTGTTCTTTCGTTCAGCAACTCCATTTTGCTGAGGTGTGCGGGCAGCCGATGTCTCATGCTCTATTCCTTCTGTTTCGCAGAACTCCTCTACCATGGAATTAAGGAACTCAGTTCCTCTGTCTGAACGTATTTTTCTGATCTTGGTGTTCTTCTCGACACTGAGCCTTTTCAGAAGCGTTGGTAACTCTGTTTTGACGTCAGACTTGTTGGCAATGAATATGACCCATGTGTAGCGCGAGTAGTCATCTATGACCACTAATGCATATTTCCTGCCTCTGATCGTCACTAGAGAGACTGGACCGAACAAATCCATATGTAGTAGCTGAAGGATTCCATCAGTGGAAGGAGATGGAACTGTTGGATTTTGATTCTTTGTTTGCTTTCCCTTCAGACATGCTTCACACTGAGTGTCTTTGCTGAATATTTCATTCGGCAGTCCCCTTGCTAGAGTGTCTCTTGCTAGTTTGTTGAGCGTCTTGAAGTTGAGATGGCTGAGTCTTCTATGCCATAGCCACCCCGTTCGATTATTATTCTTTGCCAACAGACAAGCTTCAGGTTCAGCTGAGTTCCAGTTAGCAACATATATGTTCTTTCTGCGCGAACCTGATAACACTGTTTTCCTGTAGATTTATCAATAACATCACAGAAACCAGCGTCAAATACCACTCTATTTGAGTTATCACAAAATTGACTAACAGAGAGAAGGTTATGCTGAAGTCCTTCAACATATGATACTCTTGGAACTTTGGCAGTTCTAATGCTGAGTGTTCCATATCCTCTAGTATAGCCTTTTGCATTGTCTCCGAACTCAATTCTGGGTCCTTCTTCAGTGATATAATTCTTCAGTAGACTCCTTTGGTATGTCATATGTCTTGAGCATCCGCTGTCCACATACCATGGGTCTCTGCGCACCTGCAAAACAGAATTATATTCAGGTACCCTTTATTTTTGATTTTGGGTCCTTAGGTGTTAGTAAGAATATGATTAACGATATACGCCAGGCCTCTTTACTCTGGAAGTAGATGGTTCTTTGGAAATGCAACTTTGAACTTGATATCTTTATGACTGCTGAATTGGCAAAGATATTCATTGATGTGGGTTTCCTTATATCCAATCAGAGGGATTACTGAGTCTGAAAGATTGAAGCTCCTACTGAGACATTCTGCGATGTCCATATCGGCAGTTTTGGATTCCTAACCATTATTCGAAGATTCTTGCTAACAGTCTATGCAAGAGATGTCTCTGAAATCTTCTTTGTGTTACCTAAGGTTTAGATAGAACTCCGCAACTTGCCTAGGAAGGCACAGATGTGGAACCCTATTCAGAAGCATCTCTAGCCCAGATGACTGAAGATAGTCAAAGAGGGTCCCCATGTATTCCACTTCGCACGTTCTGAATGAGCCAAGACAGGCTCAAACCAAACCTAGTTGGAGAGGATCTCTACTATATACGTAGGGGTAAGAACCTCGTTATTAGGAGATATCGCCATAGAAACTGAATTTCCAAAAAACATGTTAGCACTTGAAAATAGAGTAAGTTAGTTATGTGGATTAAGTTTTAGAAATTTACTAAAGGATTAGTGTTGTGGAAGTAATAGAAATCAGATGCAGATGTTTGCACCAAGTCGTTCGAAAATGGCGGAAAGTCATTTAGATAAACTAAATGATGTGTATCTATATATATATATATATCTCATAAGAATATGAACGATTTATTTAGTAGACGGTTCAGATTGATCTGAATTCAGAAGAGGAATGACGGAGATCAAATGTTATAAGAGGTTATGATGATTGTGGCGCCTATAATCTCAACCTACGTATCTATCGCTTAAGAGGTAAGGTGAGATGACATGCGTATAATGCGCCGCAGTCAATATATGGAATGTCGTGCTTTTAATTAAAATATTTTTATTAATGACATCCTAAGTGTAATAAAGGTGGGAAATAAATGCAGTGAGTACTGACAAAATATGCTGAGTAAATACTCAAACCGGTCAGCTGAACATAGTAGTCAGCAAATACCACTGTGTTGATGCTGAGGAATTCATCTATGCTGAGTTCCCCCTCACTCAGTACTTCTGGGGTCGATTTACTGAACTGAGTCAATAGGATCATGTTGGGAGATGATTCAGTAGCTCCACAAAGTGTTAGGAGACAACTCAGTAGCCTAGTGCTCTGTAGATTTGAAGATCCCAAAACCCTACTTTGACTGATGAACCATTCAGTTGTAATCGTTGTTCTGTCTCTAAGAGTTTCAGACTCAGTAGACACTTTTCGATATGGTTCAGGCACTCAGTTTTGTCCGCTGGTTCTTTACCAGACTATCAGCCTCAGTACCAGAAGAAGACTCAGTAGTACTGGACTCAGCAGGAGCAGTATACTGAAAGGAGTCAGTGAAACTGAACTCAGCAGGAGTAGTTCACTGAACTCATAGTCGATCTTCAATAGAGCTGAACTCAACAAGAGTATGCTATTGGACATAGACCAGACTCAGCAACGCCTAGACAGTCTTCTGACTGTCAGGATATCTCATAAGTCAAATCAGCAGAGTCATACGAGGTAAAGAGAAGTCAGCTTCAGATCCACCTTGAAGTCTGTTTTTCTCACCTACTTTCTTCAGCCTCGACCAATGACAAGCGGCCAGCTGTCTACTTTCTGATTAAAACTGCAAGTCAACAACTTTCCAGAAATGGAGGGAAATGACTCTGCCACCATACTTTGAAAGAGCCGTTAGCTACCCAAAAGAGAGTGACACATGGATCGTCGTCTCCAATTGATCTATCTTTGTCTCTGCTCTATAAATAGAGGGAAGATTTCAAATTGAAGCTAACGAAACCTAGAAAATGAAGAACACACGAGCATTCACGAGCAACTTAGAAATGACTTAAGCTTTCCGCAAGAACTTCATAGAGTAATCTCCAGCGAAAGGCGACATACTTGCTCATAGGGAACCGAGCTGAATCAGATCACAAAGCCTCTAGTATCCAAGCGACTGAATACGAACCCAAAGTCTATACTTAACCGTTCGTTGCTCTAGAAGCCACTTTCTCGTTCCCTTCCATCTAACCTAAGCTCAGCAGACTATATCTATAGCTTAGAATGAAGGAGTTCATCTTTGAACTGATCCTTATTGTAAAGGACTCCTTCATAGTTGGAGAGTTTGTCAAACACTTAAGTTTGATATCTTGTAAACTGAGACTTGCTCATTATAAATCTCAAGACAAGTGTTTGTCCAGTGCACAAACCGACTGAGACTAACTCAGTATAATAAAATAGCCTCCTGATCTTTTCAGGACAGTGGACGTAGGATTGTTGGATCCGAACCACTTTAAAATTGTTTGTGTTCTATGTTTTTACTGTTGCATTGATTACTGTTCATACTGAAAATATCTTTCAAAATCGTTCAACAAAGTTTCAGCAAAGCTTAACAGATTGCACTAATATACTGAAACAGTTTTCTTAAAAACGTTTTCTAACTCAACTGAATTTGGGCCTACACATTTCCGCACTATACTGAACTTTAGCTGAACGGTACTGAATTCTAACCTAAGTTAGCTAGTAGGCCTCAGTGAAGTCAGTCACTTTGCCACGCGATTCAAAATAGCTTATTTGGTCTAATGAACCTGTTCAGTACGACATTCTCCTGAAAAGGACTGTCGCGTTTTAAGTTGAGAAATTGTTTTCAAGTGTATTCAACCCCCCCCCTACACCTGAACGTTTATCTCGGGACCAACAGATCAAGTACACCTAGTTCCACTGAGAGTTCGTTGAATTTGGTCTCATCTAGAGGTTTGGTCAGTATATCAGCTCTTTGCTTGTTAGTATGTTTTTTCTCCATTCTGATGTCCTTCTTCTCGACATGATCTCTAATGAAGTGATGTCTGATATCCACATGCTTGCATCTCATATGTAGTTCAGTGTTTTGAGTGATCGCAATCGCACTGTTATTGTCACAGTAAATTGGCACTTCATGTTGATGAATTGATGGAAATATGAGAGAAAGAAATATACCTTCCTTCACGTATGTTGTAGTCGCTTTGATTGTTGCTCCCGATCAGATCTTCTGATCTGTGTCCCAACCTTTTTCTCCCTCTGGGTGGTTAGAGAACTGGAAAAAATAATATTATGTCTCTCTCTCTAAACTCGCATGTATATTGTGAGTCTGAGAATGTGTGTGTTCTGATTATGAACAGAATACTAATATATATAGGATTTAAGAGCCAATATTATACTAATATTTGTAACCCATTGATTTAATTATATTCCTAATGGGCTTCTACATAATTAGCCCATAATATAATTAATTAATCTATTGAGCTTCTAATATTTATCAATTAATTGGCCAAACCAATTAATTCCAGATAAATAACATTATTAAATAATATAAAATATATTAATCTATTAATAATGATTTTTAAGAGACAATAAATAACTAGACAACTAATTGGGCCAGATTAGGGATCTAATACAAGAAATAAAGCAGGACCTCAAATTAATTAATTATCTTTGCTCAACCCATATCAAAATTAATTAATAAACACAGATTCATTCCACTAGAGAATCTGTGCTGACTTACCCCTTTATCCCAAATTGAGCAAGAGCTTGTATTTTATACTTAATCAGTCCCCGTATTTAAGATAGAAATATCTGTTAATTAATTAAGCTCACTGACAGCTTAAATTAATTAACATCTTATTATATTCCTGAATAGTACCACTCGACCTCATTAACACACCTGAACTTAATCAACCGGTCGGGTTTAGTGTGCTAATCCTTACGAGTTCCTCAGGGGATATTATCAACCCATTTTACTAGGATACGTTTGTAAGATACAGACAACCAACCTGAGCCACAAATAACTACTAACACCCAAGATACGTAGATCCGATCGCGATGACGTTCACCATACTAGGACAAAGTGATAGATAGCCAAATGCACTTAGCTGAAGTCTTACCAAGCATAAGACCAACTAAGTCACGAGATCTTAGTTCTCCACTAAGGTCAGTCAGGAGAACACATCTCACTGTGATCCATCAATAGACCACCTTTAGTGTACCAGTAAAGACAAGCAGTCAAGACAAGCCACTTCTTATCTAAACTGCAGCTTAAAACGAAAACTTATCCTTTAGTTGCCTGAGCTGTGATAAGTGTTTATATCTTGTCAGTTCAACCAATTTGTGTAGTCTTATGTGATACCCGACATACTACACAAATCTAACTTTTATACAAGATAAAAGATTACATGTACAAATATATATATTTATCAGATAGGAGAATAAAATAGTGGTAAGGATAAAAACACATTGTATACAAGCATAAAACTTGCTTACAGTATACAAAATCCCAACATGAATATCATAATTGTACAATAGTTGTCGAAGCCAAAGGATCTGGGCACATGAACTTCCGACAACCATGTATTCAGCTTCAGCAGTGGACGTGGCTACTGAGTGTTGTTTCTTGAAAAACCAAGATATGAGCTTACTCCGAGGAACTAACAAGTTCTTGAGGTTGATTTCTGTCAATTCTACATCCTGCATAATCAATATCAGAATAATCAGTTAATTCGAGATTATCATCAGTAGGATACTATAACCCAATATCAGGTGTTCCTTTCAGGTATTGGAGAGTCTTCTTCGCTGAGTCCAGATGACTCCGCTTGGGATTCGGCTGAAATCTAGCATATACACCTACTGCATAGGTTATATCAGGTCTGCTGACAGTTAAGTATAGTAAAGAACCAATAATAGCACGATAATGAGTAGAGTTAACAGAAACTCCCGCTTTGTCAAGATTGATTTTCAATTTCGTGTTCATGGGAATCTTGACAGGTTTGCTGGATTCTTAGCCGAATCTCTTGATGAGATCTCTAGTATATTTTGCTTAGTTAATGAATATTCCCTTCTTTGATTGCTTCACCTGAAAGCATAGGAAGTAATTCGTTTCACTCATCATCGACATTTCAAATTTCTCCTTCATCATTCTCTCGAATTGTGGACACATAATCACATTTCTTGTTCCGAAAATGATGTCATCCGCATGGATCTGCACTGGTTGTATGTCATCATCTGACTTGATATTGAACAATGTGCGGTCTATGGTTCCCTTCTGAAAACCTTTCTGTTGGGAGATGATTCAGCTGTTGTTTAGTGATTAGATGATTTGGATGATTCCAAAGCCCTATGTTGATTGGTGAACCATTCCTTGTAAAAGTAACGCGTTTGTCTTTGAGTTTTCCAGACTCAGTAGACTCGCCTTCAGCATGGTTCCGGCTCTGAATTTCCGTCTGCTGTCCATCAGTAGACTATCCGCCGCAGTGCCAGGGAGTGAAGATTAAGTATGGCTGAACTCAGCAGGAGTATCATAGTGAAAGGTGTTCAGGAGTCAGTAGAACTGGACTCAGCAGGAGCAGTTTACTGAACTCAGAGTCTTGACCTACCGTAGAGTTAAACTGAGCAAGAGTATACTAGTGAACCATTCGGTCAGACTCAGCAACGGCCTGTCAAGTTGCCTTAACTGACAGTGGACTTCAAAGTCATATCAGTAGAGTTGTCCGAGGTTGTACATCTGAGAAAGGTCAGCTTCAGTATCAACCTTGAAGTCTAAATATGTCTCAACCACTTTCTATACCTCGACCAATGACAAGCAGCCAGCTGGCAAAGTCTCCGACAAAAGCTGCAAGTTAACCACTTTCTGCAAAGAAGCGGACTCTACAGAATTCAAAGAAAAGAAGCCGTTTTCTACCTATACAGAGTGACACGTGGACAATTTTTTCTCCAACGGATCTATTCACACTCACGTCTATAAATAGAGGGAAGGTTATGGTCTTTCAGGTCACACTACACGATCACACAAGCGACCATACGGGAACTCAAGCATTTAAAGAATCAAAGCTTTAGAATACTTGGCGATTATTCAAGTGAAGAACACGAACCCAGAGTTGATTATTCCTCTTTGTTCTTTGCTCTAGAAGCCATTGTTGTTCCCACCCACTAACCTAAGCTCCATTGTTATATTCATAGGTTAGAATCGAAGGAGTTCATTTATTGAACTGTTCTTACTGTTAAGAACTCCTTCATAATTGAAGATACATTCAAACATTATCGTTTGACCCTGTAAACTGAGACTTGCTCAGTATAATCCCAAGTTAAAGTGTGTCCTGCGAATAAACTAACTGAGACTAACTCAGTATAATAAAATAGTGTCATGTTTTACTCGGGACGAGTGGACGTAGGATCTTGTGTATCTGAACCACTTTAAAAACTGTTGTGTCGTTTAATTGTTACATTGATTAACTGCTCATACTGAAAACATCTTTACAAAATCATACAACTGCTATTTGAGTAAAAGCTAAAACATTGCACTAATCTACTGAACAACTTTAACAAACAAACGTTTTCAATATAAATTGAATCGGGCCTACACATTTCCGCACGCTACTGAACAACTGTTGAACACTCCTAAATTTTGACTCCAGTCAGCTAGCAGAGCTCAGCACTCTTAGTCACTCTATCCACGCGATCAAGGGCAGCTTTTCTGGTCTACTGACATCTTTCGTGAAACAGACTGTTTGCGTTTCGAGTTTGAGAAAAAGGTTTTCAGGTGTATTCACCCCCCCCCCTCTACACCTGAACGTTTAACTCGGGACCAACATTTTCTGAAGTAGAAAGTCTGAAAGGGTATCATGCCAAGCCCTGGGTGCTTGTTTTAACCCATACAAAGCTTTCTTAAGTCTTGATACTTGATGTTCTAGCCGAAAGCTGGGTGGTTGTTCTACACAGACTTCTTCCTTTAGTAATCTGTTCAGGAAAGCTGACTTAACGTCCATCTGATAGATAGTAAAGCGTTGATGAGTTGCATATGCTAGGGGAATAACCTTTAATCTTGCAACTGGAGCGAATGTTTCTTCAAAATCTGTGCCTTAAGCTTGACAGTATCCTTTAGCAACTAGTCGAGCTTTATTCCTGACGATGACATTGTTTTCATCTCGATTGTTCTTGAAGACTCATTTGGTTCCTATCACATGTTGGTGCTTGGTCTATCTACAAACTCCCATACATCATTCCTAATAAACTGGTTGAGCTCTTCTTGCTTGGAAGTGATCCAGTCAGCATCATTCAGTGCATCCTCGATCGACTGAGGCTCTTCAGTGGACAAGAAATAGGAGTATAGTACACTTTCTTCTTGATAGAATCTAGATCTTGTCTTAACACTTGTTGATGGATCTCCGATAATAAGGTCTGAAGTATGACCATCTAACCATGAGCGACGTCTTCTTGTTTCTTCTTCTGAAGTTACTTCTGCACAAACAGTATGGTTGTTTGGAATTTCAGTAGTGCTATTTTGTGATTGAAGTAATTCAGTAACACGATTAGGATCTATTGAGTCACCAAGTTCAGGGGCACTTAGCTCAGGAATGTTACTAGTTCCCATTGAGTCGTTATTCTCAGTCGAGGTCTCAGTTACCACTGGGTTTCTTCATCGACCTGAGTTACCTGAGATTGATTCTGTTTAGGAGAATCAATCGATTCAGCTACATTGCTTGTTGGGCGATTCTGTTCTTCTTCATCGTCTGAATCATCATCCCAACAATGCTGGAACTTTTCTATGTCATCGTTTAGATTTAAATAATGTAGTCGGCTTCTGACCTCTTCAGCATCATGTTGAGTACTTTCTTTCATTTTCTTAGTAATAAACTCATTAAATACGACATGAGGGCTTTCCTCCAGGCAAAGTGTATGGTAGTTAAAGACCCTAAAATCCTTGCTGACCTTAGAGTATCCTAAGAAAAATCCTTGGTCTGACTTGCTATTAAAGACCTTTAACTGATCATTTTCATTATTATGGATAAAGCATGGACCAGCAAAAATATGGAAATGTGAAACAAACGGTGTAACGCCCCGAAATTTTTGATATAAAATGCATTTCATATCTATTCATTCATGTTATCAAGTGTTTTAGTTCTGTAAGTCGCGCCTTAGAAATTAAAATGAAAAATTAAAGTTTCTATTTTTTTTTTCATTAAATCATTTTTGTTATGTAAATTTATTTTGAACTTTGAATGTCTTTATTTATATCATATTATGATTATATTGTTTATTGTTGAGATAGAAATGATGTTAGAATTATGATAAAAGAATAATATATTTATTTTGGATATCCTAAACCTACTAGGATTCATAAAAGGATATAATATTTATTATTATATTAAGTTATTAGGAGAAAATTTTATATTATGTTTTATTATTAAAATAGATATTTTATGTGTGATATTAATGTTTATTATCAATTTTAATTGTGTATATATCCTAATCCAACTAGGATTGAATCTCTTATATGGTAGATGATAGAATAATTTTTATCTAAATTATATAAGTACGAAAATAAATATGGAAGAAATATATTTGATACCTTATTTGATTAGTGATGTTTGGGTAATGAATTTTAGGCTTATAAATACCCCTCAGTCGCTCATAATACAGCATCCCATAAAATTTTCGAAAATCTGCAAGCATATCTGCGAACTGTTTCAAGAATTATTTCCATATATTCCCGTCGTCATATCATCGTGAATATTTATATTAGTCTTTCTAGGTATGTCTAGTATACTTTTATTATTTTTGTAGAATTTTCCAATCATGATAAATATTTTTTATAAATTGTTATTCGTAACCTGCCAGTTTTTGAAAGCATGTCCATGAGCTTGATAGGAAAATTGTTTTTCATGTTTTCTTTGAGTTGTTTTGGACCATGCTAAATATTAATAGGATAAAATATATGTTAGATCATTCATGTTAAAAATATAGAATTTTTAAGATACGTTTACTATTTATTTGTTAATTTGTTTCTTGATGTGCCGGATTCTTTTGTCGACATACATGTAGATTGAAAAATAAAAGTTCCCAGGTTACTGTTAAATGAATAATTGTTCATGATAAGTTTTATTTTGATGAAATAGGTAATATGTTGTTAATGTTAGAGATTTATAATTTTTAGGACAATGCTTTTATAATTTCACTCATTTATTTCATGAATTGCCGAATTACTCAATGCACGAATGAATTGTCAATAGAAATAAGATTATGTTTGACATACCTAAGTTTACTACCATATGAAACCTTTAAAATTTCATGTTAATAAGTAGATAATGTATAGTATACATTTGTTTGAATATTTTGAACTATGTGTTCAATTATTTGAATTATTGATGCATGCATGACATTCCATATAGAGTCATTAAGATAAATTTCCATGTATAGGATCGGCGCGCAGGACTTAAACATTGATATCCATTATTTACATCAAGTCAAAGTTAAGGTGGGGAATCTTTTTATGTTTATCCTTATGATATCCTTTACTTGAGTTTTTCATGTGACCATAGTACATGATCAATGAAACTATGAACGAGGGGTATAAGGTCGACGGGCCTATATCAGCGAGGTACATTCGGGTCAAGCCTACGGGCTGCTATGTCTATGGATCTTTGGAACAACCATGCTATGTTACCATGTCTATGTTATCATGTTTAAATTCGGTATCGTTTATAATCTGGATAAATGCATTTTCCACTGAGTAGTCGTACTCATCCCTATCATTTTAACATTTTTCAGGAAATGGCTCGGCCGATGCGTGGAGGTGTTGATGATGATGTTCACGAGGATAATTTATCATATTTAAAGTATTGCTTTTAGTTTATGAACTTTACGTTATTTCTTTGAAATGTTAGACTTGGTAAATTTTTATTTAAGACTTCCGCTGAGTATGAAAATAACCTAAGTTTTGCAATGGTTCTATTGAATGAAAATGTTTTGAAAGAGTTGAAATATGCATGTTAAGTATGAAGTAGCGTACCTAGTTAAGTTATGAAAACTGGGGCGTTACAAACAGTGTTCTCCCTTTCCATAATTCATAAGGTGTCTTCATGTGCTGTTGAGTTAGTAATGAGTGGTTCTGAGTGTAGCAGACTGTGTCAATAGCTTCTGCCTAAAATTTCAGAGGTAGACCTGAGTCTGCAAGTAACGTTCTTGCTACTTCTTTGAGTCTTCTATTCTTCCTTTCAACAACTCCATTCTGCTGAGGCGTGCATGCCGCAGAGGTTTTGTGCTGAATTCCTTCGGCTTCGCAGTACTCCTTCATCATTAAGTTTAGGAATTCGGTTCCTCGATTTGACCGTATCCTCTGAATCTTGATATCCTTTTCAATGCTCGGTCTTTTCAGCAGTTTAGGCAGTTCAATTTCGATGTCAGACTTGTTGGCAATGAAGATTACCCAAGTGTATCTCGAGTAGTCATCTAAGACCACGAGAGCATATTTCTTTCCTCTGATCGTCACTGGAGAGACTGACCGGAATAAGTCCAGGTGGAGCAGCTGAAGGATTTCATCAGTAAATGGTGACGGAATTGGTGGATTACTGGATCTTGTCTGCTTTCTCTTCATGCTTGCTTCACAGTTTTTATGTCTTTTGAAGACTTCATTGGGCAGACCTCAAAATTCAGGGTTCCTTCTAGCTTGTTCATTGTTTTAAATTTCAGATGGTTCTGTCTCTTGTTCCACAACCATGTTGTTCTGTCATCTGACTTTGCTTGTGCTAGTAAGCAAGCTTCAGGTTTGGCTGTATTCCATTTAGCATAGTAGATGTTTCTTCTCCGTGAGCCTGATAACATGGTTTTTCTTGTAGTTCTATCAAGAACATCCTAGAAATCGGCGTCAAAAGTCACTTTATTGGATTTATCACATAATTGACTGACTGAAAGAAGATTATGTTGAAGTCCTTTGACATATGATACTCTGGGAACTGTGGCAGTTCCGATCTTCAGTGTTCCATATTCTCTTGTATATCCCTTGAAGTTGTCACCAAACTCAATTTTGGCTCCTTCTTACCGAACATAATTAGTCAGTAGATTCTTTTGATGCGTCAGGTGCCTTGAGCATCCACTGTGTAACGCCCCGATATAAAATGCATTTCATATTTATTCATGCAAGTTATCAAGTGTTTTAGTTCTGTAAGTCGCGCCTTGGAAATTAAAATGAAAATTAAAGCATTTGTCTTATTTGTCAATTAAATCATTTTTGTTATGTAAATTTATTTTGAACTTTGAAGGTGTTTATTTATATCATATTATGATTATATTGTTTATTTTTGAGATAGAAATGAGGTTAGAATTATGAGACAAGAATAATATTTATTTATTTTGGATTTCCTAAACCTACTAGGATTCATAAAAGGATATAATATTTATTATTATATTAAATTATTAGGAGATAATTTTATATTATGTTTTATTATTAAAATAGATATTTTATGTGTGATATAAATATCTTAGGATAAAATCTAGTTGTGGTTATCTATATCCTAATTTATCTAGGATTGAATGTCTTATATGGTAAGTGATAGAATAAATACTATATAAAATATATAAGGACGAAAATAATTATAGATAAAATATATTTGATACCTTATAGGATTAGGAATCTTTATATAATGATTTCTAGGCCTATAAATACCCTTTAGTAGCTCATAATATAGCATCCCATAAAATTTTCGAAATCCTGTCAGCATCCGTGCGAACTGTTTAAAGAATTATTTACACATCTTCCCGTCGTCCTATCATCGTGAAAATTTAGGGTCGTCTTCCTATGTATTTATAGTATAGTCAATTAGTTTTGTATAATTTTTAAAGTATGATAAATATTTGTTTAAAATTTTTCTTCGTAACCTGCCAGTTTCTGACAGCATGTTCATGATCTTGAAAGGAAAATTGTTTTTCATGTTTTTTTTTGAGCTTTTTTAGACCATGCTGAATATTAATAGGATATAATATGTGTTAAGTCATTCATGTTAAAAATATGGAATTTTTAGGATACGTTTATTATTTATTTGTTAATTTATTTCATGAGTTGCCAAATTATTCAATGCATGAATGAATTTTCGATAGAAGTAAGATTATTTTTAATATACTTAAGTCTACTACCATGTAAAACCGTTAAAATTGCATGTTAATAAGTAGATTATGTATAGTATACGTTGTTTGATTATTATGATCTATGTGTAATTATGAATTATTTGAATAGTTGATGCATGATACTCTATGTACGAGTCATTAAGATAAATTTCAATGTATAGGATCGGCGTGCAGGACTTAAAGATTGATATCCATTATTTTTCATCAAGTCAAATTTAAGGTGGGGAATTATTGATGTTTATCCTTATTATATCCTTTACTTGAGTTTTTCATGTGACTATAGTACAGGATCAATGAAACTATGAACGAGGGATATAAGGTCGACGGGCCTATATTAACGAGGGACCTTCGGGTCAAGCTTACGGGCTGCTATGTCTATGGATCTTCGGATCAATTATGCTATGTTATCATGTCTATGTTATCATGTTTAAATTCGGTATCGTTTATAATCTGGATAAATGCATTTCTCTAGTGAGTAGTCGTACTCAACCCACTATTTTAACATTTTTCAGGAAATGGCTCGGCCGATGCGTAGAGGTGTTGGTGGTTATGGTCACACGAGGAAGGATTTATGAAAATGAATATTGTATGAAACTATTTTGATCACGAACTTTGCATTTGATTTTCCGAGAACTAGTAGTCGTGATTATTTTTATTTAAGACTTCCGCTGAGTATGAAAATAAATTGAGTTTGCAACGTTTCTATTTCCATGAAAATATTTTGAAAGAGTTGAAATAAGCATGTTAAGTATGAAGTAGCGTCCCTAGTTAAATTTTAAAAATTAGGGCGTTACACACTGTCCACAATCCAACGGTCCCTATGCACTTGCAAAATAGAAATAAATTTAGGTACTCTTTGGGTTCAGGTTGGGTCCTTAGGTGTTAGTAGATCTTAGAACCCAAATTTGTATGACAATCCTGGCGGTCTCAAACACTTTCTTGCCTTTGCTGTCAACAAATCTCACTGCTAAATTAGGAGATGCTGACTTTCTTGCAGTCTGAGGTTCATGTGATTTCTTCTTCTGAACCTTGGGGCTCCTCTTGACTCTTGGCTTATTAGTAATATGAACGGTACTATGTTGTATGAGTCCACTGAGGATGGCCATACTGTTCTGCCCATCTGACCTTTTTAGTTCCCTCTGAGTTTGATCCTGGTGTTTTGGGTTTGAACCTTTGGTCATCTTTTGATAGCTGAGCTGAGGTGCTTTCATTTTCTGCTTATTTTTCGTCTAAGGGGTTATAGGTTCGACATACTGAGTTTCCCCCTGAACAAATCTGTCAGCTAGCTTTTGTTGAGCTTTTCTGTTGTGAAGTTGATGCCTCATAAGTGTACCCAAGTTTTTCCTTTGTGAAGGATGGTTTTTGTGATCTTAGCATTCCTTCAAGTTTTTCTTTGGTTCCCAGATACTGCTCAGTCATTAGAGTTCTCCAAACTTCATCGCTTTTTCTCAGAGCTTCATACTCACCTTTGGACTATGCAAGCTTTTCTTTCAGACTGGCGATTTCAGTATCTTTCTCAGAGTTGTCCGTGGTCAAGACTGAGATCAAAGATTCTTGTAGTTGAGACTTAGTCCTTAGAGAATTTATCTCTCCCGTCTGTCTCAAGATAAGTCTTTCTGACTCAGTAGAGACCTGACTACTCATTAAAAGTCTCTGATTTTCAGCTCCCAATAGTTCCAGCTCTTGGATTGTCTTGCCGAACTGAGTACTCATCTGTATCTGCTCTTCAAGAAGATCTTCGTAGGCTAGAACCATATCTATGAGTTGTCCTGTAGTAGAACATGTGTCGTGTGTGCGAGGTGGAGAAGGGTATAAGTTAGAATTGGAATTTACCTCAGCCTCTTCTCCGACCATGAGACACAATACAGTCTTTTCCTCAACTTCGATTGCCATTAATGCGACGTCATCGTCTGATGATTCCCTGAAAAAATTTTCATCGCTTGTGCAATCTGAGATTTCTCCGGCTATATAGGCTTGCCTTTTTCTGATGAATTTGCTCCTTCTGGCTTGCCTTTCTGCTCTTTCAGCTGCAGATAGCTCAGCACATTCATACTGGTAATGTCCAGTCTTTTTACAATTGTAACACGTTGAGCTCTTGCCTTCTTTTCTAGATGTGTCAATGTTTCTAGTGGTTGTAGTCTCAGTGTTCCTGCATTTAGGTAGAGAGTTAGTTTCATTTTTTGAGTGGTTGTTTTCTCTCTTACCTTTGTGACTTCTTGCTTTCTTCATCTTCTTAAACTTCTCCTTCTCCTTTTGATACTTTACTTCAAGGAAAGTATACTTTTCAGGTAGATTGTCAATAGTTGGGATCGTCTGTGAGTTTCTTGCTGATTGACTTTTAACTGAGGGACTGACTCTAGGTGTGATGATCGTTGCTTTATAGGAATGATCCATTAGTGTGGTTTTGAAAGTTCAGTTGTATGCATTATGAACAGTAAATCAATGAAACAACAAAAATAATACAAGTAATTTTTAAAGTGGTTCGGATACGCTGGATCCTATGTCCACTGTCCTGAACAGATACTCTACTTTAAAGTAGGAGTTCTTGATTTAATTTTTACTAAGAAAGTCTCAGTAGATCTATTCGCAGGACAGATACACTACTTATAGTCATGGTGACTTGATCTATATGCTGGACAGATACTGTACTTATAATCATAGTGACTTTACAAGTTCAAAAAAAAGGGTTTGATTTTCTCCAACTAAGAAGGAGTTCTTTCATTTAGAGCAGTTCAATAAGCTTAACTCCTTCGGTTTTTCTAAGCTTATGATCTTAGAATGAATGCTTAGAATAGAGAACGAGAACTATAGATCTCTAGAGTGAAGAACTAAGATTTATATCTCAGTGAGTAAGTTCTTCGCTGGATGGACTGTTTGATTGCTAGAGCTTTTGAATGCTTGAGTACCTTTTGCTCCTGGTGTCTCTTTTGCATAAAGATTGTTTTCTATTTATAGTCTCGACTTATGAATAGATCCGTTGGAGGGGGTCTAGACACGTGTCGAAAACGCCAAGAAAAACGGTCATCTTGAATTTTAATTTCACTGTAGAGATTATCTCTTTTTCAATTGGGGGCAGCTTTTTGTCAGTGCAAGTACAGTGCTGACAGCTCCTTATTGGTCGAGGTTAGGAAGTTGGTGAGGCTTGTTCAAATTCCAAAGAAGATGTTGAGTTGACTTACTCTGAGTTCTCAAACACTTGTACTGATTTGTGGAGTTCCTTGACTCAGCACGGCTAGAGCATCCCAGAGCTGCTTAGCGATCTTGCATTCGTGTACCCTTCCGAGATATGTATCACTGAGAGTTGTCAGTATAGCATTGCGAGCTACTCGGTCAATGTTGTGAAGCTTCCTTTCCTCTAGCGTGAACTTGCTTTTGTCCTTAGGAACCTTCTCCCAAGTTCTGGCCCCTGTTCCTATAAAATCGACGCTATCTATCATGGGAACAATAGGTCCTAATTCCAGGACTTCAGTCATGCTATCATACAGCGACGTCAGATGCGCCTCCATTCTCACATGTCATACTGCATAGTTTTCTACGGAAAACATGGGTACTATCCTTATACCTGACATATCAAACATAGTGGAAATATGGTATAAGATGTTATGAAAGGAATGAGAATGCAATGAAAACGTGTTTTTAGGATATGTTCGAGTAGATCACTGTATTTAGAAAATGATGACCATAAGAACACCGCTCTGATACCAGTTGTTGGTCTAGAGATGAGCCTTGAGGTGTGGGGGGGGGAGGTGAATACACTTGAGTACTAATTCAACTCAAAAGCGAGAGTCAGTTGTAATTGAATGCTGCTACTGAACAGGTCAGTTAGCCAAAAAAGTTTTCTCAATTGCGTGGCCTGAGAATCTATCTATTGAGTCGCTACGGATGGACTTTAGTCGGCGAACAGTAGATTCACTATAAGATGGTGTGCGTAAGTGTAGGCTCAAAATAATTTTCGTCTCAGTTTTGAAAACACGTTTTATGCTAAGTGTGATTTTGAAAATTCAGTTATATGTAGCATGAACAGTAAAAAAACAACACAAGCAATTTTAAAGTGGTTCGGATACGCTAGATCCTACATCCACTGTCCTAAACAAAGCAGGAGTTCTTGATCACATATACTGAGCAAGTCTCAGTCGATCTGTAAGCTGGACATATACTTTAGTTATAGTCTTAGTGACTTTACAAGTTCAAACACAAGGGTATGATTTTCTCCAACTGAAAAAGAGTTCTTACAATAAGAACGATTCAATAAACTAAACTCCTTCTATTTTTCTAAGCTTAAGGTTCTATAATGAATACTTAAAATAGAGAAAGGGAACTATAAATCTCTAGAGAAAGGGAACTATATATCTCTGTGAGTAAGTTCTTCGCTGGATAGACTGTTTGATTTCTAAAGCGTTTGTATACTTGAATGCTTTTGTTCCCGGTTGTCTGGTATCTTCTATGCATGAAGATTATTCTCTATTTATAGTCTCTACTCATGAATAGATCCATTGGAGAGGGTCTAGACACGTTTCGGAAATGCTAAGAAAAACGGTCATCTCGAATTTGAATGCCACTATAGAGATTCTCTCATTTTTTAGTACAGGGAGCAACTTTCTATCAGTGTAAGTATTGTGTTGGCAGCTCATCATTGGTTGTAGTTAGGGAGTTGGTGAGGCTTGTTCAATCTCCAAAGCAGATGCTGAGTTGACTTCCTCTGATTCCTCGTACGCCTTTAATGAGTTGTCTTCAGCTGACATTCTTCTGAGATAATCAGTACATGGCTCAAATTTCTTTACTGATTCAGTGGGTTCTGAGCTATCCAACTGAGTCTCTGGTGCTGAGTTCATCCTGCTGACAAAAGATGTTCTACTGAACTTATCACCTACTGATCTCTAGCTAGCCTACTGAGTTCCTAAGATTCTGAACACAACTAAGCTATTACCATATGAAGGATCATCATTCATCTAATGGGTTTTGGGATCTTCAAATCTTCATGACACTGAATCTCATACCCAACATGATGTTCCCCCTGAGCTGATGACTTCAGTTGCAGTCTCAATTACCACTGGGTTTCTTCATCGACTGGGGTAACATGACATTGAATATGTTTGGAAGATTCAATTTTATCCTTTGGGTTGGGGAACTCAGGTTCTGTCTGAGCTTGTTCATCTTCGTCGTCCCAAGTCAAGTTGGGTAGAAGGATCTTTATTTCTTTCATGCGCTCATTAGCAAATTCGTTAAACACAACATTATGTGTTTCTTCAACACAAAGTGTCCAGCAGTTAAAGACACGAAAGGCTTTGTTAACTAAGGTGGATCCTAGAAATACTCCAAAGTCAGACTTTCTTTCAAAATCTATAAGTTGGTCTTTCCTATTGTTATGAATGAAATACTGACAACCAAATATATAACAATAAGAGATAGAAGGTTTCCCCCTTTCCACAACTCACATGGGATGTAGTTAAGTTAGAATCCATCTATTATGTGTGTAGCACGCTGTTGCAGTTGCTTCAGCCTAGGATTTCTTAGTAATATTTGATTCAACCAGCATGGACCTGGCTGCATCCTTTAGTGTATGATTCCTCCTTTTAGCTAGTCCATTCTGCTCAGGTGTCCTTGGAGCTAAGGTTTCATGTTTGATTCCATACTCCGTAAGATAACCACTGACATGTGACTTGTTAAATTTAGTTCCTCTGTGAGATCGGATTTTCTTAATCTTGATGTCCTTTTCAGTACTCAGCTCGGTGAGTAACTCTGGAAGTTTGGTTTTGACATCTTTCTTCTTGCACAAAAATACAAACCATGTGTATCTTGAGTAATCATCAATTATCCCCATAGTGTATTTGCTGCCTCCAAAACTGATGGGAGTGATAGGTCCAAATAGATGCATATGTAGAAGTTCCACTATTCCTTCTGTAGAAGGAGCTTCCTTATTCTTTTTGCTAGATCTGGTTTGTTTTCCTTTAAGGATGGCTTGGCACTCCTTTTCTTTGTTGTACATTTCATTTGACATTTTTCGGACGAGGGATTTTCTAGTGAGTTTGTTCAGTGCCTTGAAGTTCAGGTGGTTTAGTCTTTTGTGCCATAACCAGCTTACATCTGAGTTGCTTCTAGCAATCAGACAGGTATCAGGTTGGCAACTAGACCATCTTCAACATAGATGTCACTTTTCCTACAACCCGATAAAAACATTTCCAGTGGACTTGTCCAAGACATTAGCATAGCCAGCATCAAATAGAACTTAGTGATTATTATCACAAAATTGGCTAAGAGAAAGTAAATTGTGACTAAATTCTTCAACATAAGAAACCTTTGGTACTAAAATAGTCCCAAAAGTAAGTGTACTGTATCATCTGGTTTGTCCAGATGAATTGTCTCCAAAGATGACTTGTGATCCATTCTTTTTTTTATAGTCAGCGAGGATGTCCTTCATGTATGTCATGTGTGTGTAGCATCAAATGTCCATGTACCACGCAGTCTTCTTCAAAGTGTTGATTGCTTGCTGGGTAATCCTCTGCACCTGCAAAGAAAACAGGTACATGGACCCAAACTTGTCTGATAATCGTGTAGGTCTCAGACGATCCGTTCTTCTTTCTCTTGTTGACCACCTTGGTTTTGTTCTGATTTGCATGAGTGATTAGAGCTGGTGGTACTGACTGATAGTTGCATGAGGTCTGAGCTCAAGTCTGAGGTCTAGTTTCAGGTCTATCCTTAGTTTGGCTCTTGTCCTCGTACATCTTACCCTTACTTTTGTTTGTCTTTTCTGGCGACAATTCAGGTTGTTTAGAGGCCTTGTTGAATCTATCTTTGAGATCTTCTACTCGTGCAATTTTGGTGCCGTTTTGAGCTCTGTCGTATACCTTTCAATCAGTCTTTGCATGTAACCAACTCCTTCTCAATTTTCATGATGTCATTGATGCTTCAGCATCAAATCAAATAACTTTTGAGTAGCATCATATTTTTCTGTTATTGTCCTAAGGTTGCGTGTTGATTTCATTGGGATGTCATACTCCTTTTGCAGGTTGGTGTAGTTCACTCTGACTTCCAACATCTTGCGGCCATTCAGTTTCTTTTCATCAGTGAGTTTTAGAAATTTGGCTTTCATAGTTTCATATTCAGACTGTTGTTGTTTCAGATCTTCGGTCAGCTTCTTGATAAGCTGGTCATTATCAGTCTGATCTGATGCTGAGCTTTCCTTCAGTTTCTCATACACCATCTCGTTCTGCTTACTCAGAATTATGAAGAGTCTCTCCAGACTCTTATGGCTTTCAAGTTGTTCATCGTAGGCATCTTGTAGTTGAAAGTCTTCTGCTACAGAACTATATCCAAGTGTGTGCTGTGGAATGAATGGATGAGGAATGAGAATTTACCTCAACATCAGTGTTGGCCAGCAAACAGATGTCTGGAACTGATGTTGAGTCAGATTCAGGTTAAATCTCTACATGCATAGCCAGGTAGCCTTCTTCAGCATCAGACTCATTGAAGACTATGTCGCTCTTCTTTTCTTCTTCAGACTCAGTGTTGGAGAATGATGAAAATGTAGTGTCGATTTTAGCAATAAAAGCTTTCCGTTCCTTGATGAATTTGTCTCGTTTGGCTCTACATTTAGCTCGCTCCTTTGTGCTGGGATCTGGACAATCATACTGATAATGTCCAATCTTTTGGCAGTTGTAGCACGGCTTCGGATCGTCATCTTTCTTCTTGTATTCTTTCTGGAGTGATGATAATCCATCAGCTTTGTCTTTCCTAACTTCCTTCTTATGGTAATCTTTTCCACTGCGAGAAGATTTTGAGCCATGCTTGGAATGCTCTTTTCTTCCACTCTTCCTTTTGTAACCCCTTCTTGAGTTTCCTCCAAGAGGAACAAAACTTTTAGTAGTTCCTCATGAAACTAGTCCTCTGGATTCTCAGAGCTTTCAGAAGCCTTTAAGGCGAACATCTTTGAGCTCTCTTTCTTCTTCTTTGAAATGTCAAGTCACTCGATTTCAATCTCAGCTGCCTTCAGATCCGAGAACAGCGATTCAGGCGATTGTGTGCTGAATTCCTCAGATCGTTGAATGGTGTAGGTTTTATGTTTCCACTCTTCTTGGGTAGACCCTGAATGATTTTCATGTTCAGCTCCTTGTTTGAGAAGGTCTTTCTAAGAGCGTTGATTTCATTCATCAAGGTTGTAAATCTAATGAGCATGTCTTCTAGTCGTTCTCCAACCTCCAAAATGAAATTATCAAGTTTACGTATGGCAGCCTTAAGCTTATTGTCCTTAACCTTGTCGTTGCCTTCGCTTAGTTTCTTCTGCGTATCCCACATATGCTTGGCGGTCTTGCGTGATCTGACCAGACCAAGTTCGTCGTCGCTCAGTGTGAGCAGGATTTGATATTTGGCAACTTTATCCAGGTTTTTATCTTTCTCTCATCAGCATTTAGCAGGACTTTAGGTTTTGTCATGTCATCGCTAGTGATTGTCGATTTGCTACTTGAGGAGTTAGACTGCAATGTCCTTATGCTAGGAACTGTAATAACAATGGGTCTGCCTTTGATAACGTCCCACATGCAGTCGTGGATTGAAGATAGATGTGACTCCATCCTCGGACTTCAAATGTCGTATGTAGCGATTGAGAACATGGGCATTCGAGATTTAGCCAATTGTTCTACCATAGTAGTAAGTAATGAGAAGCTGAGGTACAGATATAATAAGAATACAGAAAAGTACCCATCTAATCAAGTTGACCAAGTCAACAGAACAGTAGTCGGTTTGACCATGGCTCTGATACCAATTGTTGGTTCCGGTGTAGATTCATGTGTAGGGGGGGGGGGGGATACACATGATGCCTATCTTCGGCTTTGCAGATCAAAGGTTGACTGGTAGTGAGTCAGTTAGATAACGTATGCGGAATATATTATAGGCCCTTTAAGAAATATACTTTTCATTGCAACAGTGAATTTGAGTGATGATGAACAGAAAGCTGATATAACAAATGTAACAGTAAAGAGAGAGATTTTACAGTGGTTTGGATTCACAAGATCCTACGTCCACTCTTCTGCTTTCTCAGCAGGAAACCAGTAAAGATACTCGTAGACTGACGAGTTGTAGGTCAACACAAACAAACTATCTATCGAGCTATCTATCAATCAAACTATCTATCAGCTTTGATCTATCTAACTTGAGAGGGTGGGTTTTTTGGTTTGTTCAACATCAAGAGTCTTAAACACTCTTGCCTCCAAGCATCGAATGTAAGCTTTAAACACTTGGAGTATAAACAGCAAAAATGGAATTTTATCAAGGGAACTTGAGAGAGAATGATATAGCGCTGGTTCTTTTTCTTGAGGTATGACTTGAGCTTTTTGAAAATCCATAACCTCTTTAATAGAGATCTTCAGATATTTATAGTTGAGATAGGGGATAGATTCGTTGAACATGATCGATCTCCTATTAGCTCCGTATTGATCCAGAGACGAGCTTCAGGTGTAGGGAGGTGAATGATCGATCTCCTATTAGCTCCGTATTGATCCAGAGACGAGCTTCAGGTGTAGGGAGGTGAATATACCAGAATGCAAAACTTCAAACTCAGAATGCGAAAGTCAGCTCAGCTGAAGATTGCTACTGAACTAGTCAGTTAGCCAGAAATGCTTTCTCGATCGTGTGGAAAGAGAATCTCCTACTTAGTACAGTCTTACCGACTTATGTCAGTGAACAGTAGTTCAGTACAAGAATTGTGTACGAAAGTGTAGGCCCTAAAATAATCATCTCAATGAAAAGTCGTTTTATGCTTGTTTGATAAAAACTCAGTTGTATGCAGTATGAACAGTTAAACAATACAACTGTTAAAAATAATAAAAACAGTTTTTAAAGTGGTTCAGATACACTGGGTCCTACGTCCACTGTCCTGAACTAAGCAGGAGTTCTTGTATTAATTATACTGAGCAAGTCTTAGTTGATTTGTTCACAAGACAGATTCTCACTTGTTTGCTTATACTAACCAAGCCTCAGTCAATCTGTACGCAAGACAAATATCTACTTATAGTTGCAGTGACTTTACAGTTCTTAACCTTTAAGGTTAGAATTTCTCCAACAATGATGGATTTCTTACAATACGAACAGTTCAAAAGATGAACTCCTTCGAGATTCTAAGCTATTGAATATTATAATGAGAACGCTTAGATAGAGAAAGGGAACTAAAAGATCTCTAGAGAGAAGAACTAAAGAATGATCTTCAAATGAGCAAGTTCTTCGCTGTGTTTGGCTTCGAGTTCGCTAGAGGATATTCGGTTGAAAGCTCGTGTTCCTGGTTGTTGGATTGTGGTTCTGCATGAAGATTCTTCTCTATTTATAGTCACCGATTTGTGAATAGATCCGTTGGAGGGAGTCTAGACACGTGTCGAATAAGACAAGGAAAATAGCCATATGAATTTGAACGTTGAAGTAGAGGTATTGTAGAGATTTCCTCATTTCCTGTCTAGGGGCAGCTTTATGGCAGAGCAGGTAGAACGTTGACGGCTCCTTATTGATCGAGTCATGAGAGTAGATGAGGCTTGTTCAAACTCCAAGGTACGATGAGTTGACTTCCTCTGAATCCTCGAACCTTCACATGATGTATCTTCTACTGACATTCGTCTGATCAATTCAGTTCGCGGGCTCAAATTCCTTTGCAGATTCAGTTAGTCGATAGCTGTCTAACTGACTTCCTCGATATTGAGTTCTCCGGTTGAGTGCATAATCTTGTACTGAATGCACAATTACTGAACTCTAGCCTACTGAGTTCATAACAAGCTGAACTCAACTAAGCTATTACAATATCGAATGTTCATTTTTCAGCTAGGGGTTTTGGGATCTTCAAATCTTATATTACTAAATCTCATCCCAAAAATTTCCCCCCCATTTGATGATGCCACAACCTCTTACAAACAACTACTACTGACTATGCTAAAAGAAATTATCACAAGATAATCTAAGCACAGTATCAGAGCAGATATAGAGTTGAAAGGCACTTTACAATAAAGTTATCTCTATCAGCAAGGCTGACTAGCTAATCAACACAGATGCTATACATCTAAAGACTGAACCCTATCATATTTACAAGCAATATCCCTCTAAAAGATATCAAACAACTGAACCAAGGAGAGAAACAGATAAGTAGATATGTGAGTGTGTGATATGATCACTAAGGTGATCAGTAGTGTTGAAAGATAAAAATACAGCCAAGTCATAATGAGTTGTTGTCGAAGGCCAAAAAGAAAAAGATGTCATAATTGATCTGAGAAGATTACAAGTACATGACAATCTAATTCTATATGCTAAGACTAGAAGACAATCAGTTGGGCTTCTTCTTGAATAGCTGCATGCGCGCCTTGAAGTCAGCCGACTTCTTTCCGGAAGCTCAAGGCCATAGGATGAATAAACTCTGTTCCTTAGTGCCTTGATCTCTTCCCTGTCTTCAACATCATTCTTTTCCAGATCTCTTCGCCTAATAGTGTCGCTGATTTCTTCCTCTATCTCCCTCTTACAGATATTGTCTTGATGCATGAGAGGCGGTGGCAAAGATCTGTTCTCAGGTGCTCTGAGAGCCTTACCTAACTGACTGAGAAGGGTTTGGATGTCAGCATAGAGAGGAGGATCTATCTTCATCAAAAATTCTTTGAACTTGTCGTCAGCATCAGTTTGATCATTATATATCTTCCAGATGTAGAATGTCTTAATGATGTTGATCTTTTGTTGTTCCCATCTCTGATTTAGCTTCCACGAAACCCAATCATCAGTCCTCTTGTGAAGGACTCTCTTCACATCAGTTCCTGGTTCTCTACCTCTGAAGAACTTAGAAGTAGTAGGCATACTTATGTCCTTCTCAGGAACTCTCTCTCGAGCTTCTCTCTCCGTTCTCTGTGTGAGAGGTTCTAGATCAACTTGATGAAGTCTCTCTCTAGCCTCTCTGATCTTCCTGGCTTCATCAGTGATGTCCATTACTCTCTTAGAGCTATCCCAAAGCTCTTTCAATTCAACTTCTTGTCTCTTAAAGAGCTCAGTGGAAGGGATATGATGTTGAGTCTCTGAGTCGCTCGATCCGGCTGATGTGGACTTAGGTGCCCTGGACTTCTCATATTGTTTGAACTTGGGAGGAGTTTGAGCAGCTTACCAGGCTTGCCTAGGTATTACAGATCTTGTTTGGGTAGGAATTGGAGATCGAATCTGAACACCTTTCTTGGCTTTGGTCTGATTCTTCTTATCTAGCTTCTGAAGTTCACACGCCAGTTTCTCGTCATATGCAATCTGCTCCTCTGGCATTCTGAACTTCAACTTCTAGGGTTTCGGAGGGCTTGGAGAAGCAAGGGCTTTGCCTTTTTCTGCTGACCTGAGTGGTGGCTCTTCTTCAGTTAAACCTTCAAAGTATTCGACCACTTCAATTATGGCTTCGTCAGCTGGCTCTCCTGAGCCTTCGCCCTGTTTAGCTTCTTCCCCTTTACCTTCAGCTTCCTTCTCAGCTGAATTCTAAGCTGCCTTACTAGGACCTGCCTCTTCAGCCTTCAAGAGGGTCAGTAGTTGTTCATTTCTACTTTCTTCCCCATTTTTGGCATCATCAATGATAGTAGCCAGAGCAGTGACCTTCCTAGCAAGCTCTTCAACTAACATGCTGATGGACTCGAGTTTAGTTGCAACATCTCCAGCTGCATCAGTGTAAGTGTTCCATCGCTTGTCATGCCCAACATTGACGGCTTTGAGGGCTTTAGATTTAGAAGCCTCAATCCGTTGAAGGTATGCTTCTATTGAGTCTGTAGCATCCTTCTTAATTAGCATCCAGGCCTTATGTTGTTCCACTAGTGCCTTGGTGACACTCTCAATGGTGAGCTTGTTACGCTCTTCAACTGCCTTTAGGACTCGATCTATTGCAGGGGCCATATCTTCAGAAAATTTGTTGGCCTGAGACTGCAACATAGTCTGAAATTGATTATTTAGATCGGTCCTCTACTCTTGAAGTGCTTTGCTGAGGATCTCTTCAACATTCATATTAGAAGGTGTGCGGATCCTCTGCACTTCAGCAGATAAAGTGCCAAGCGTTTGAGTCTGAGCTTTAGTGAATTGAGTCTATTTCGAATTCACGTCCGTAGCTAGGAGACGGTTCGTGTGGTCTTGACGCTTGCTGCACTTGTTGATAGACGTTGTGTTGAAGTCTGAAATCTCAACAACTGGATATCTCGACTGCTTCTTTGGCTGAGATTTAGACGGCGTGGGGATGACTGCGCCTCAAGATGGAGAAGGTGGAGGTGGCAAATCATCCCTGTGAGATTTTCCCTCAGCAGAGCCTCCCTGGTTTGCATCCTTGGATGGTGAGTCGTGATGAGGGTCAGACTGAGTCATGGGCTGAGTAGGCTGAACATATTGCCCCTTTTGACTCAAGAGCATAAGCATGGCAACTCTAAGATCATCCATTGACCCTATATCAGCAGGCTCATCATAGCCTATCTCCTCTCTCAAAGTCTGCTCTTCTTGGACTAGTTCGGGAACTCTCCTAAGGGTGATTGTCTCAGATAAGTGTTCCCATTCCTGGAATCTCAGACGAATCTGAACCCTTGCCCTGATGGCAATATCCATGAGATTCGCGTGGTCTAGGATCTCAGGAATCTCATCCGCTATTTCTTCAGTAGCTCAGGTCTGAGCTAGCAGGACTGAAGTAGGGATGGGCGTGGAGACCTTAGTTCAAGGTAAGTCAGCGTGAAGATCTGACTGGGTCTCCTCGGGGTGAATCCTCTTGACCTTATCCTTCACAATCACGTCCTCCTGATCGGACTCTAATTCCTTAATAGAAACGGTCTCAGGGATCACCACTAAAGGTTCGACTTTCTTCAGTGTTTTTCGCTTCTTCTGCTGAGTCGGGCGGGGATCCCGAGAGATCGCTAGAGAAAGGTTGTTATGCAGTCCTTGCCCTAATGACTTCTCGGCAGCAGCTACATTGGAGAACTTAATGTTCTTTTGGTCGAACAGCAGAGCGTCGGCGAATACAACTCTTCCCTGGCAGAAAGATTCGATAAGTATGGATACCTTGTTGCCATATAGCAGCTTTCCCTTGGGAATGAGTTTCATGGCGGTGGCATCATCATTGGCAATGAATTTCTGGAGCTGAGCCTTAAATTCAGATCTGAAGAAGGTATTCCAGTTGACTTGAGCACCGTCCATGATGGCCATCATAATTTGAATCTTGACCTGGGATAGCTGATCGAATGATCTCGCTGAGCTGGTCAGTATATATGCTAGGCCCCTCTATTCAGGAAGCAGCTGATTCTTCAGAAGGGCTGCTTTGAATACCACATCCTCCTGACCACTGAACTGGCACAGGTACTGATTAATGGAAGACTCCTTGTAGCCGATCGGAGAAATCCCTTCATCAGGAAGACTGAAACTCTGAAAGAGACACTCAACAACGTCGAGGTCTACAATCTTCTCTTGGAAGGCAGTGGGATGGAGCCCGAGAAAGGAGCGGCTTAAGACCTGAAGCCTCAAGAGCACTAAAGATGATGTCATGCAATCCACATCGTAGGACCGGAACGCGAGTACTAGTTCGAACCAGACCCTCTTGTTGTCCAATATCTCCTGCATGTCGGAGGGAATGATGACTTCGTGGTTGGGAATCGCCATTGTTGAATAAGGACTGGATCAGTAAAAATAACATTAGCAATCGAAAATAGAGTAAGTTAGTGATATAGCAGAAGCTGTTAAAGAAATTTACCGAAAGATGAGTGCAAGAACTTGATGGATTTCTTAAGCAATATGGACGCAGAGCACTAAATCGTTCATAAATGGTGAAAAGTGTGTAGATGATAGATACAATTGATATATATGCTATTTGAATATGGACGGTTTATTAAGCATGCGGTTGAGATTAATCTGGTTTTGAAATGTGGACGGCTCAGATTAGATGTTATAAGAGGTTATGATTACTTGTCACCTATAATCTCGACCTACTTATCGCAATCATCTAAGAGGTAAGGTGAATGACAAGTATTTAATGCACCGCAGTAAGTATTATGGAATGTCGTGCATTTAATGAGAAAGATATACTTAATGACATACGATGAACATTAAAGGCGGGAAATAAATGCTATGACATGTTGATCACCAAATGCTGAATAAATACTCATAACCTGTCAACTGAACATAGTAGTCAGCTGATACTACTGTGAAGACGCTGCGTATTTCAGCAGTACTGAGAGTAAGTTCCCCCTTACTCAGTAACCTTTAGACCGTCTTACTGAATTGAGTCAGTAGGATCCAGTAGATCTAGTTCTATTGAGAGTTCATTGAATATGGTCTCAGCTAGAGGTTTGGTTAGAATATCAGCCCTTTGTTTATCAGTGTGGACTTTCTCCATCCTGATATCCTTCTTCTCGACATGATCTCTGATGAAGTGATGTCGTATGTCCATGTGCTTAAATCGTGTATGTAGAACTGGGTTCTGTGTAATTGCAATTGCATTGAAACTATCGTAGTAAATCGGTACTTCATCTTAATATATGTCGTAGTCTCTCAGTTGTTGTCGAAGCCACAGTATCTGGGCGTAATAGCTTCCGGCAGCTATGTATTCAGCTTTAGAAGTGGACGTAGCAACTGAATGTTGTTTCTTGGAGAACCAAGATATAAGCTTACTGCCGAGGAACTGACATGTTCCTGAGGTTGATTTTCTGTCGATTCAACATCCTACATAATCAGCATCAGAATAACCATTTAGTTCAAGATTATCATCAGCAGGATACCATAACCTAACATCAGGTTTTCCTTTTAGGTAACGGAGAATCTTCTTCGCTGAGTCTACATGACTCTGCTTGGGATTCACCTGAAATCTCGCGCATACAAAAGATACTCCCTCTTTGTCAAGATCAATCTTGAGATTGATGTTCATATGTATCTTTACTGACTTGCTGGATTCGCAGCCGAATTTCTTGATGAGATCTCTTATATATTTAGCTTGATTAATGAATATTCCCTTCTTTGATTGTTTGACTTGAAGTCCAAGGAAATAGTCCATCTCTCCCATCATCGATATTTCAAACTTCTCTTTCATCATCTGTTCAAATTTCTGGCACATAGCCAGATTCCTTGATCCAAAGAAGATGTCGTCCATGTAGATATGCACCAATAGGATGTCTTCTCCTGACTTGATACTGAATAGGGTGCAATCCACTATTCCTTTCCGAAAACCTTTCTAAAGTAGAATGTCTGAGAGGGTATCGTACCAAGCCCTGGGTGCTTGTTTTAACCCATAGAGCGCTTTGTTAAGTCTGTGCACTTGATGTCCCTGCTGAAAGCCGAACGGTTGTTCAACATAGATTTCTTCCTTCAGTACGCCATTCAGGAGAGCTGACTTCACATCCATCTAATAGACTGTGAACTGCTGATGTGTTGCATATGTTAGAAATAGACGAATGGCTTCCAATCTTGCAATTGTAGAGAGCGTTTCATCGAAGTTTATTCCTTATGGTTGACAGTATCCTTTTGCAACAAGTCGAGCTTTGTTCCTGACTATGACGTTGTTTTCATCTCGCTTGTTTTTGAAGACCCACTTGCTGATGTTTAGATCTGTCTACAAGCTTCCACACATCGTTTCTGGTAAACTGGTTGAGCTTCTCTTGCATAGTAGTGATCCAATCAGCATCGTTCAGCGCATCCTCAATCGTCTGATGTTCTTCTGTAGACAAAAAGCAGGAATATAAGGCACTTTCTCCCTGATAGAATCTGGATCTTGTATTAACACTAGCTGAAGGATCTCCTATTATAAGATTTGAACTATGAGCGTCTAACCATGAACGACGACGTCTTGTTACTTCATCTGAATTGATTCTACACAAATAGTAGGAGTATTAGGAATTTCAGTAGTACTATTCTGTGATGGAAGCAATTTAGTAACAAGATTAGGATCTACTGAGTCACCAGGTTCAGGGGCATTCAGGTCAAGAACATTAATAGTTCCCCCTGGGTTGTTATTCTCTATAAAGGTCTCTGTCACCACGGGGGTTTCTTCATCGACCTAGGTTATCGGGATTGATTCTGTTTAATAGAATCAATCTATTCAGCTACATTGTGTGTTGGTTGATTATGAATTTCATCGTCTGAATCATCATCCCAGCAATGCTGGATCTTTTCGATGTTATGTTTTAGGCTTAGATCCTGTAGCTTGCCTCTGACTTCTTCAGCATCTTGCTAAGAGTTTGACTTTCTATTCTCATAAGTAAATTCATCAAATATAACATGAGGGCTTTCCTCCACGCAAAGGGTCTAGTAGTTAAAGACCCTAAAAGCTTTGTTGACCCTGGAGTATCCTAAGAAAATTCCTTGGTCTGACTTGATATCAAAGAACTTTAACTGGTCCTTTCCGTTATTGTGGATAAAACATGAACAACCAAAATGTGTGATAGAAGGAGTTCTCCCTTTCCATAGTTCAAATGATGTTTTTGTGTGCATCTAAGTCATTAGAGACCGATTATGAGTGTAACAGGCAGTGTCAGTAGCTTCTGCCCAGAACTTCAATGGTAGACCTGAGTCTACGAGTAATGTTTTTGCTGCTTCTTTCAGTGTTTTGTTCTTCCTTTCAGCAAGACCATTCTGCTGAGGTATACGTGCCGCTGAGGTCCGTGTTGAATTCCTTCAGCTTTGCAGTAATCCTTCAACATTGAGTTCATAAACTCTGTTCCACGGTCTGAGTGTATTCTTTGAATCTTGATATCTTTCTCGATGCTTAGCCGTTTTAGCAGTTTCGGCAGTTCAGATTTGACGTCAGATTTATTGGTGATGAAAATCACCCATGTATATCTTGAATAGTCATCAATGACTACACGAGCATATTTCTTTCCTTTGATCGTCACTGGTGTGACTGGCCCAAATAAATCCATGTGGAGCAGCTAAAGGATCCCATCAGTGGAAGCTGACAGAATAGGCGGATTACTTGACTTTGTTTGCTTCCCCTTCATGCATACCTCACAATTCTTGTCTCTTGAAAACTTCGTCAGGCAGTCCTCTGACTTTAGCATCCCTTGCTAGCTTGTTCATTGTCTTGAAGTTCAAATGGCTTAATCTTGTATGTCGCAGCCATGCTGTCATCTGACTTCATGTGTTTCATCAAGCATGCTTCAGGTTCTACGGTATTCCAGTCTGCATAGTGGATATTTTGTCTACGCGATCCTGATAACACAATTTTTCCTGTAGATTTGTCAAGAACATTATAAAAATCTGCGTCAAAAGTCACTGTATTAGAGTTATCATAGAATTGATTAACTAAAAGGAGAGTATGTTGAAGTCCTTCAACATATGATACTCTGGGAACTATTGCAATTCCTATCTTCAATGTTCTGTATCCCCTTGTGTATCATTTGGAATTGTCACCAAATTCAATTATGGCTCCTTCTTGCTAAATATAGTCGGTCAACAGACTCTTTTGATGCGTCATATATCTTGAGCATCCGCTATCCATGATCCAATGGTCCTTTAGCACCTATTAAAAAAAATAGATTCAGGTACCCATTTGGTTCAACTTTGGGTCCTTAGATGTTAGTGGACTTTTGAATCCAAACTTGTCTGACAGCCCTGATGGTTTCAGACTTCTTGCCCTTCTTGTCAGCTAATCTCTCTACTGAACTAGGAGATGCTGACTTTTTGTTCTTCTGAGGGTCAGCTTTCTTCTTCTTCTGAACCTTTGAGCTCTTGACTCTTGGCTCATAATAATACGATCCATATTGAGCTGGGTGAGTCCATTGTGGTTGGCTATACTGTTTGGCCCACCTGACCTTCTTAGTTCCCCTTGAGTTGGATCTGGGTGTTTTGGGGTTTGAACCATGGGTCATCTTCTTATTGCTTAGCTGATGTGCGATCATAGTCTGTTTGTTATGTGCCTGAGGTTGTGATAGGTTCAGCAGCTTGAATTTACCCTGACAAAACGATCAGCCAACTTTTCTGAGCCTTTTGAAGTTGAGGTAGAAGCTTCATATGTGTAGCCAAGTCCTTCCTTGACGGAGACTGGCCTCTGAGTTCTAAGCATTCCTTATAACTTCTCATTGGCTCTTAGGTACTGCTCTATAATCAGACCTCATCATACTTCATCACTCTTCCTGAGTGACTCATAATCCTTCTCAACTTCTGTGAGTTACTGAGCCTAGCTATCTCAGTATCTTTCTTAGAGATGTCTTTGGTCAAGACTGAGATCTGTGTTTCTTGATGTTGAGAATTAGTCATCAGAGAGTTAATCTCTTCCTTCTGTCTCAGCACAAGTCCTTCAGACTCAGTAGAGTCCTGACTTCTCATCAAAAGTCTCTGATTCTCAGCTTTCTGAAGTTCCAGCTCCTGAATTGTCTTACTGAACTGTTGGCTCATCTGAATTTGTTCCTTAAGCAGATCCTCATATGCAAGAACCACATCTAGTGGTTCCCCTGAAATGGAGCTTGTGTCGTGTATGGATGGTGAAGAGGGGCATTTATTAGGATCAGAGATTACCTCAGCATCTTCTCCGACCATAAGACACAGTTCAGTGTCCTCTGCTTCAATCGCTACGAACGCAACATCATCATCAGATGATTCTATGAACAGTTCTGCATCGCTTGAGCAGTCGGATAACTCTCCGGCAATGTAGGCTTGCCTCTTTCTGACAAATTTATCGCGTCTAGCTTGCCGTTCAGCTCTTTTAGCAGCCGAGAGTTCTGGAAATTCGTACTGGTAATGTCCTGGATTCTTGTAGTTGTAGCATGCTGAGCTTCTGCCTTCCCTTTTTGGTGTCTCGTTATGTCCAGCGAGGGCAGCTTCAGTATTCCAAGATTCAGATAGAGATTTAGATTCACTTTTCGAATGATCATTCTCTCTCTTACCTTGATAGCTCTTGGAAGCCTTTTTCATCTTCATTCTTCAAAACTTTTCCTTCTCCATCTAGTATTTCACCACAAGGAGAGCGTACTTCTCAGCCAAGTTGTCAGTGTATGCTATTGTTACTGAACTTCTGGCTGACTGACTTGTGGTTGAAGGACTTGTTCCTGGTCTGCTGACTGATGCCTTGTAAGCATGATCCATTGGCACTTCAGTTTCAGCACTGGGGGTGTGTGGGAGATTAAACTAAACTCCTCTGCCTTAAGTTTTGAAAATTTGTATTCAGGAGTAACAGAGATTATGTTAGTTCTTCTTAAACATATAGCAAAAGAATACCACTTGGGACTGCTAAGAGCCCTTAATATCTTTGTGTTGGTCTCCTTATTGTTGAATGTTCTCCCCAGTTCGTTGATGATGTTGATTTGATTTGTAAATCTGACGCTAAAATCATCAATAGACTCCCTTGGAAGCATGGTAAACGTTTCATGTTTCTGCAGCTCTAACTCCAGTTTGTTCTCTTTTATTTGTGGAGTTCCTTGTCTTAGCACAGCGAAGGCATCCCATAGCTCCTTTGTTGTCTTGAATTCGTGCACCCTTCCTAGGTATGAGTCACTGAGAGTTGTCGGTATCGCATTTCGTACGACTCGGTCAAGGTTGTGCAACTTTCTCTCTTCAGGTGTGAAAGAGGCACTTCTCTTTTGGAACCTTTGGGCTGGTTCTGGCACCTGCTGGTCCTTCAACTACAATCTCAACACTGTCGATTATAGGAACAATAGGTCATTTATCCAGAACATCAGCCATGCTGTCATGCAGCAATGTTACATGAGCTTCCATCATCACCCGCCATACCGTATAGTTTTCCGCTAAAAACATGGGTACGGTCCTTATAACTGAGATGTCAGACATGTTGAAAGCTATTCTATAGGATGCTATGAAGAGATGCAAGTGTAGAGAAAATGGTTTTTAGGATCTGTTCAAGTTAGACCAGTATTCAGATAACGATGATCAAGAAGAACATCGCTCTGATACTAATTGTTGGTCCAGAGATGAGCTTCAGGTGTAGAGGGGGGGGTCAATACACCTGAATGCAAATTTCAAACTCAGAACGCGAAAGTCAGCTCAGCTGAAGATTGCTACTTATCTAGTCAGTTAGCCAGAAATGCTTTCTCCATCGCGTGGGCAGAGATTCTCCTACTTATTACAGTCTTACTGACTTATGTCAGTGAACAGTGGTTCAGTACAAGAGTTGTGTGCGGAAGTGGAGGCCCTAAAATAATCGTCTCAGTGAAAAGCCGTTTTATGCTTGTTTGATTAAAACTCAGTTGTATGCAGTATGAACAGTTAAACAATGCAACAGTTAAAAACAACACAAGCAGTTTTTAAAGTGATTCGGACAAGCTGGGTCCTACGTCCACAGTCCTGAACTAAGCAGGAGTTCTTGTATTAATTATACTGAGCAAGTCTCAATTGATCTGTTCACAAGAGATTCTTACTTGTTTGCATATACTAAGCAAGCCTCAATCAATCTGTACGCAAGACAGATATCTACTTATAGTCGTATTGAATTTACAATTATTAACCTTTAAGGGTAGAATTTCTCAAACTATGAAGGAGTTCTTACAATAAGAACAGTTCAAAAGATGAACTCATTCGAGGTTCTAAGCTATTGAATATTACAACGAGCACGCTTAGATAGACAAAGGGAACTAAAAGAACTCTAGAGAAAAGAACTAAAGAATATCTTTGAATGAGCAAGTTCTTCACTTTGTTTGGCTTTGAGTTCGCTAGAGTATGTTCGCTTGAAAGCTTGTGTTCCCGATTGTTGGATTGTCTTTCTGCATGAAGACTCTTCTCTATTTATCGTCTCTGGTTTGTGAATAGATCCATTTGAGGGAGTCTATACACATGTCGAATAAGACAAGGAAAATGACCATTTGAATTTGAACGTTGAAGTAGAGGTACTGTAGAGATTTCTTCATTTTCCGTATAGGAATAGCTTTATGGCAGAGCAGGTGAGGCTTGTTCAAACTCCAAGGTACGATGAGTTAACTTCCTTTGAATCCTCGGACCTTCAACTGATGTATCTTCTACTGACATTCATCTAATCAATTCAGTTCGCAGGCTCAAATTCCTTTGCAGATTCAGTTGGTCGATAACTGTCCAACTGACTTCCTCGATACTGAGTTCTCCGCCTGAGTGCAGAATCTTCTACTGAATACATAGCTACTGAACTCTAGCCTACTGAGTTCCTAACAAGTTGAACTCAATTAAGCTATTACAATATCGAAGGTTCATCATTCAGCTAGGGGTTTTGGGATTTTCAAATCTTATCATACTAAATCTCATCCCAACACTCCATGTTTACAATGGTCTCCTCATTGAATGCATGGACACGTGTCTCGCTCCGCTTGGTTCTGCGAATTATGTACTAGGTACTGTTTTGTCCCCCTCTGACTAGGGCTGACATGGCGGCCTGAGATTGGTCAATAATGATTTTGATATTGTCGTCTTGCTTCGTTGACCAACAACTTTGAATGGCGTGCCTTGTACCTAGTACCATCTTCACACTTGAATCTTTAATGCGACCTAGTGAAGACAATGATCAAAAGATCAATACAACCTGAAGGATGTCAGCTTCAAAAGCAGGACTTAAGAGATAAAGTGGGTAGATCAATCTAACAACCTAGTCTAAAGACAAAGGTTCAGCCTGACTATATAGACACGGGCTGAAACAACCTATGAAATACATCAGACTGGTTCATCGATCAAATAGGGGTTTGGGATAATTCAAAACATATATTATTGCCCAATATCCCCGACTATTCTCCATGAGAATGATTGAACTAGTGTTGTATATATTATTGTAGACCTTGAAGATTGTTATCGTTAGGGATAGTGATAAATATTCAAAAATCCTGAAGATTAAGCTAACCCCTAAAGGTCAAATGACCTTGAAGGTCAAATGGTTGTACTCTTTTTTTCTTTCTAAGTTTTTTTCCCGCAGGATTTTCTTAGTGAATATTTTTAACGAGGCATCCAATACAACACGTTATTTTGAAAAGAGTGGCGACATCAACATCCAAGCAAATTCGCTTAAGTGATGATCTAGCGGATTCTCTTACGAAGACATTACTAATGTAAACATTCAAGAAGATGGTACACAAGATAGATATGCGTCGACTCAATGATCTACAATGACTATATTGAGGGGGAGCAGTTGTACTCTTTTTCCTTCAAACAGTTTTTATCCTAATGGGTTTTTCTAGCAAGGTTTTAACGATGCAACATTTTCTTTTAGGAATGGTCAATCAAGGGGGAGTGTTAAATATATTATGTGTATATTTACCGTATATATGATGACCATGTGTAAACCTTAAAAGCCCATTAGACCATCTTGTAACTATATAAATAGAGGTCTCCGTCCTCATAATAACACACATCTATTTCGTCTCTCTCTCTCTCTATATTGTCTTCTTCTCTTTAGTTTATAATAGTTGTTCAATTTTTATATTTTAATAATACATTGTTGGATAAAATTTAACTGATATCTTTTAACTTGTATCATAAATAAGCGCAATTTTATGAGTATTTGAAATGAATGTTTTTATATTTGCCAATGACTACTCGCTAGGTTTGCGATGTATTTTGTGTAAAAAAAAGTAGAACAAAAATACAAATGTATATTTTGGTATAAAAATATTATTAACTTTAAAATGAAGAGCAAAAATATCCTGAAATATTTAGAATATTTTTACTCTTTGGATTAAAAGTTTTAAGGTTTATTTGCACTTGTCCCTTCTAAAATTTAACGTTAAGCTTTTTAAATATCCAATAGAAAAAATTGGAAATTTATCAAAATTAATTTGACGTTTGGACCGGGCTGCTTGACAGACTCGAAAGGCGGTCTGAAATGTAGGAGTACATATTTGTTGAGTGCGTGACTTTACACTTTTTGTCTGAGCGTAATAAATAGACAATTAATGATCATATTTTTTGAGGTTTCGTTTTGGGCAATCCATTATTGACTTTAAGTGTCGTAGTTTTACGGTTGGTCAGCACACGAGAAACGTTGGAAAATCAAACACACTCTTTCTGACCGAAACCTTTGCTTGCATCTTTTTTCAATTATGGAAACTTTAGTCTTTTAATTTATGTTTTGAAATTCTGTTTTTATTTTTATTTTATTATTTTACCAAAAAAATCCACAACTGCTATTGAGAACAATATTTGATCATGACTACATTTTATTTTTGAACTTTGCATCTATCACAATATTTAAAATTGATAAGGACTAGTGTGCATCATGTTGCACATGCAACATGATCCAATTTTTAATTTTGACCCGATTTGACCCGATTTTCTATTTTATTGAATAAAAAAAACTCTTATCTCTTTCTCCCGTCTCCTTCCCCTCCCCACTACCCCTTTCTCTCTCTCTCTCTCTCCTCATCCTTCTCTCTCTCTACATCTCTGCATCTCATCCTTCTCTCTCTCTACATCTCTGCATCTCATTCTTCTCTCTCTCTCCATCTCCCCTCTCTCTCTCTCTCTCTCTCTCTCTCTCTCCACTCCCCTCTCTCTCTCTCTTTCTTCACTCCCCTCTCTCTCTCTCTCCACAGTCTTCCCTGTCTCCGCCTCCGATCTCTTCGCTCCGCTCAGATCTGGCTCTCTCTCTCCCTCTCCCACGTCGCCCTCTCTGCCTCCACGAACAAGATTACCTCGCTGTTGCAGTTGATCTCGATGCTGCTGTTACCGTTCTCCCTCAGCCTCCTCACGTATGGGTAGAAGTCTACCAGCGCGTAGCCGAGAGCCGCCTTGAGCACCACCGCGTCGAAGAAATATGCGGCGCTGCGTCGGCATTCCTACGTGATCCTCCTTGCCCTTCTAATGGGCGGATCGGTGGTCGTCGTTTCGGTTCTGCACTTTCTTCGCGTTTGTTCTAAATTGTGAATAGCTTGATTCTGATGCTTGGGAAAAAGTTTAGGAGGATGAATGTGAGGAGACAAATGGTGCAATGAAGGATTTGGGTCGGCAGAGTAAAGTTTGATTGAGTATTATCCCCAAATCTTAATAGTAATCCAGGATATAGAAATTGATTTTTGTAATTGTGAAGTTACTTAATTGATGAATTGAATGTATTGTGTATAACTAGGTATCGTCTTTGTATGTATATTTGAGTAGAGATAATTAGCATTATGCTATCTACTGTGAATTATGGCTTAAAAAGACACTCCGGTCATCATTGATACGTTCTTTTGTCATGATTGACACGAATAGCACGTACAATTGACACTTTGCTATCTAGTGTAAATTACGGCTTAAACAGACACTCTGCTCATCATTGACACATTCTTTAATCATGATTGAGACGCACAGTAGAGACAATTGACACTCTGCTCTCTACTATGAATTATAGCTTAAACGAATACTGCTTATTATTGACATGTTCTTTTGTCATAATTGACACGCACAACAGAGACAATTGCACTGCTCTCTATTATGAATTATGGCCTAAACAGACACTCTGCTCATCATTGACACGTTATTTTGTCATGATTGACACAAACAACATATACAATTGATATTTTTTTCACAAACAAATGACATTTTTTTTCGAAACAAATCGCATTTTTTTCAAAAATAATTGATAGTCAATAAATGATATTTTATTCAAATACAAATGATACTTTTGTTTGTTATGATTAACACTTTGGATAAAAAGTAAATGACACATTTATTCATTACAAATGACACGCCTAACTTATCAAAAAAATCGAAAAAAAATAAAAAATTTGTTTGTTACGATTGACACTTTTGTTTGTTACAATTGATACTTTCGTATGCAAAGAGTGACACACCCGTCCTTAAAATAAATGAGAAAAAACGTTAAAAAAAACGAAAAAAAAGGATTTTTTTAATTTAAAAAAAAATTATTTATTGCGATTGACACTTTTGTTTGTTATGATTGACACTTTCGTATGCAAAGAGTGACACGCCCATCCTTAAAATAAAGAGGAAAAAAACGTAAATTTTTTTTTAAAAAAAATAAATAAAAATAAAATTAAATTAAAAAAAAATTAAATTAAAAAAGTGATTAATGATGTCATGCTGACATCAGCGGGTCAAAGCGAGTCAACAGGTCAAATACGGGTCAAAGCGGGTCAAAATTGGGTAATTGGATCATGTTGCATGTGCAACATGATGCACACAAGTTTTTGCCTTTAAAATTTATCAATGTTTTTTTCTTATGGTAAAATTTAATTTCGAATGGCGAGTAAGTAATTGTCTTTTTTATGACAGAGTGTTGTTATAATTTATTATAACAATAGTTAAAGTTATGTTTGGTATGTTAATATAGTTTACATACACGCAAAGTAACTAAATTTAAGTTACTAATCTTTTAATTAAAATGTTGACATTAAATTGTACTGATGGAGTTGTGATACTTTGTAACCAAAATGTTCCTTTTCGAGTTTCAAAAATATCTTTTATCATATCTACTACATTGAGTTTTTATAAAACTCCCTCTGTCCTCAATAGAATTTATTCATTTTCTTTTCAATACCGTTTTTAAGGAGATTATTATTTTTGTTTAAAGTTTCGGATTTCTTAATTGAAAATATTTTTAATAATTTATCAAAATAAAAACTGGATGAGTCTAAAAGAAGAATACTAGATAAGTTCTATGTACAGAGGGAGTATAATTTATCATTGTTTTATAATTTATAAATTATTAAACATAACATTCTTCAGCGTTACATGTGTAAAAATATCTGGGTAACAATATATTTACACGAAAATACATAATCTCTTAATTGTTATGGATTGATTGCAATCACTTAAATTATCTAATTTTCAACTTAATTTAAGGAATTTTTTTTTGTGTTCGTAACATCTTAAATTTGACAAAATTCTCTACTTTTAAGTTGAAAAGGCTGAAGTTGATTAATGACACATTTTTAACTTTACAAATACTATTATTTCAACTTTTACTACTTTTAAGCAATAATTTATAAACACCCCACTGATTCTCTCCATTAAAGATTCTTACCAACTTCTCTTTAAATTAAGAACTTGGAAAAAATTTAAGAGGTTACAAACACCCTCATGGACGGAACTAGGGGGTCAGGAGGGTCAGCCAACCCCCAGCTGCTGAAATTTTGCCTTTGTAGGGGTTGAAATTTTTCGTTCCGTCATTATTTTTTCATCTGATTCGACTCTCCATTCCGCACAAATCTTTCTTATATCTATTTCGACCCTCCGACTAAAAAATTCTAATTTCATCACTACGCCCTCTATAAATTTAAAATCTGCAACACTTGCTCCAACCTCTAACGTGCCTTGCATGCGCACATGTTTCCATTGTATATAATACTGAGACAGATCTATAAACATAAAACATAACGATTTTTTATTATATAGAATTGTATTGAGTTATTGACTTTTCAGTTTTGTTTTGGTATATGAAATTTGCACGTTCTATATATATGAAAAATACGAACGCAATTGTTATTCTTATATTATACTGATACACATTGAATAGTTCAGTTTTTTATATAGTCCTTATGTATCATTATTATTTGGCTACTCTTCTACTCGGACGGTCTAACTATTATTATCCTATTCCGAAATTAATTTTTTTAGCAAAAAAATAAGGAGTTTTAATCACAATTAGTTTTAATTGATCTATTCACTAATGAAAATTTGAATCTATTGTGAGGTAGCGTGTTCTCATTATAATTGTAGAGGTAGCTAGAGAAATGGCCGGCTTAAGTGAGTGGAATATACTCTGTCCGTCCTAATATTTTGGGTTCACTTTGTTAAAATGAATGTTCCAATATTTATGACTCATTTTAAAAAAAGGTAATGATTGTATGGATCAAAATTAAATATCAAGAAATTAAATAATCTAGACCACATAATATCATCATCCTAAATTTCTGTATCGAAACTAATTGAACCACAAATATTAGGACCGTGGGACTAATTAGTTGGGTAGGATTAACAAACCCGTCTTATCTCCGGCTAAGAATGGTGTGCGGTTTTATTAAATTTTATTTATTATTATTTTTATTTTTTCCGTCAACCAAAAAAAAATTAAATTATATTTTTCTTTTGCAACTTAAATTTAAATATTTATTTGTGTAATTTTTTTTATTTTACATTAATTTTAAATTATGTATTTCAAAATTGTTATGCACGTATTTAAAGGAAGTGGTGCATTTTCTCAAAAAAGTAATACAATTGAACAAAACAACATATACATTTATTCATATTAAGCCATACTTATAGTAGATAAAAGTGATACATGTATTCAATTTAATTTATACACTTATTTTAAGAAAGTCATACAGTTGTTCAAAATAAATTATACATTTATTATCATTAATTGATACGTTTACTTAGTAAATGATAGTACATGTATTCATGTTAATTCATACTATTGGATAAACAAGTGATACTTTTATTCGCAATAAGTAATATATTCAGAATAATTGATACTATGTTGGATATGAGTCAGTAGATTGATACTCAGCTGTTCTAGGGTTAAAAGAAATTAGGGGAAATCATAGTAGTACTATGGAATTGAAGATCCCAAAACCGAGCTGATATCAGTAGATTAGTGTGTCGATAGGATTAGCTGATGTATAGGTTAGACTTGATGTAATGCTTATTATTTTGTCTAAGTCCTGTACGGGGTAGTTGTTGAACTGATCTTCAGCTGAAGATACTTTTCAGAACCCCACGTCATCAGTGTAATCGCTTGCATTCTTCGTCAGCAGCTGATATCAAACTCAATTGAAGATCCCGCATCGGTGGACCGGACCTCGCAGAAGCATTCTCTACAAGGCGATGGTCATCGGTAGAAGAACCGGTGCAAGCGGTATACCTTCGCAGTCGACCAACCGACTATCGAAGCTCACTTTATCGGTCGGACGACTCGACCGAAGAAGACGAGGCTTTCGAGTATCGTATCCGACGTAAAGCGATCCAAAGACTTAAAGTCCCTTCAAATGTTCGGCAGAAGACATACGAGGTAGTTTGAACGGTCAACTCGACACTCACCAACTACAAACCTCGACCCAATGAGAAGCCGACAACGCTTACCTACTCTACACGGTAAAAGCTGCTCTCATGAACAGTGCATTAACGCGCCTGCTTTGCAACAAAGTTGAATAGTGGTCGTTTTCTTTGGACGCTTGTGACACGTGGCATCGTCGTCTCCAACGGACATATGTCACAACTCACAACTATAAATAGAGAAGGATTTGAAGATTTCAAAAGAGGAATATACGCGAAATCAAGGGAAATCATTCAAACTCACAACGCTCTAGAACCTTCAAGCTTATCCAGAGACGAACTAGTTTTCATAGAACACTTCTTGTAGTTCATCTCTCTAGAGCACTTTGATCCCTATCTTCTCTAGACTAAGCTCATTGCTAGATTCATAGCTTAGATCCGAAGGAGTTCACATTTAGTGAATTGTTCTTGTTGTAAGAACTCCTTCTCAGTTGGAGAATATTCCCTCCCTTCTAAACTTAGGTTTGGATTGTAAAGTCGCTAAGGACTATAACTTAGAGGGAAGCTGTCCAGGTCACAGATATCCCTGCCGAGGCTTGCTCGGGAATAATCAACAAGTTCTCTGCCTTGTTCGGGACCGTGGACGTAGGATCTTGCGTATCCGAACCACGTTAAATCGCTTGTGTTCATTTCTTGTTTTATTGCATTGCATTCAACTGACTTGAAAATCATAAGTTTGCATAAAACGTATTTTATAAAGTGCACGACCAAAAGATTTAACTTGCAAAAACGCATTTTCAAAAGAGACGACTCGGGCCTAACACTTATCCGCACTACGGTCTCCGACCGAGTTTCGTAATCCGACATCGGTCGGTAGAAGAGCTCGAAGCCGCCTCACTTTGACCCCAGTGATCGAAGGCTTACTTTGGCACTTGTTCATCGATTGCAAACATCGGCTTAATGACCTTCACCGAGAAAAAGAAACAGAGCTCAGGTGTATTCACCCCCCCCCCCTCTACACCTGACTTTTCGTCTCCGGACCAACATACTATTTTATAGAACAAAAGATATAATTAATCAAAAAAATAATATTTTTATTCATAATAAATGATAAATTTGCTAATAAAATCTAATATTTCTATTCATAACAAGTGATATTTTTATTAAAAACAGGTGATACTTTTATTAAAAATAAATAATACTTTTATTTAATAATTACTCCCTCCGTCCCGCTCGACTTGTCTTATATTCCTTTTTGGGTTGTCCCACCCGACTTCTATAGTTTCCTAAAAAGGAAAATAAATACTACACAAACTTTCACTTTTTCTTTGTGAGACCTACTTTTCTACATACAATTACTCATTCATCTACACATAATCATCCATTCATCTTAGGGGGTGTTTGGAGTAGCTGAAACTTATTGATAAGTGTTGAAAGCTGCTTAAAGCTGCTCAAAGCAGCTTATTTGAAAATCAGTTAGTGTTTGGAAATAATGCTGAAAGCTGCTGAAAGTGGGGAAAATAGTGTTTGAGAATACTGGTGATAGAAGTAGCTTATTATTACTTTTTAAAAGAAATGTCTGTTTTGCCCTTAGTATTACTAATTATTATTTATAATAAATAATAAAATTAAGAAATAATTGTTATTCAATATTTATTTTTTTGCTTACAATTTCAATCTAATACTATAAAATACTAAATTAACCTAAATATTATAGATATTATAAAATTGTTTCATAATAAATATAGTATATAATTATATGTTAAATATTATTTATTTGTATAAATTAATCATACAAACAAAATACATAAAAATTATATGATAAAAATGTATCATCACAAAGTATTAGGGTTAGGGATAATTCTGGAATTAGATAAAATTATTAGGGGTAGTTTGGTCCGAAAAACGCATAAGCTATAAGCTGAAAGCTAGAAGCTGGGGTGGAGCAGCTTCAGCAGATTCTCTATTTTCAACCCAATTTTAGAGAATCTCAGCTTTAAGCTGGGAGTTCCAAACACCTCCACACCAGCTTAAAGCTGAAGCAGCTTACAAAAAGCTGTTCCAAACACCCACTTAATCTCCGTGCAAAAAAAAAATACAAGATAAATCGGACGGAATGAAGAGTAATATTATTAATCTGAAAATTTTCTTTTGTTCGAGTCCATCCACACATACAGACGACCACATTATACCAACTATAATGGAACGAGGGAGTTTATCTCTATAAAGCACACATAAATTGTGTTAAAGATGCTGACAGGCTATCCATGAGTAGATCTTACAACTATGCAGAAATTTGGGGGTAGGTGGGGGGGGGGGAGAGTAGATCTTACAACTACCCATACATTTGGGTAGGTGGGAGGGGGGCTTGCCCATGATTCTGTCCATCAATTTCATTATTTAATGCCATTTACAAGTAATGGATAGAATTTAAAAAAACTAAGAGAGTGACTATGCAGCGTGATTAGAAAAAGTCAACTTGGGGATAAATGTCTCTATATTAAATGGCATTAAATAATGAAATTGATGGAAAACTCATGGGGCAACGGCCCCAAAAATTAACTTATTTTGCTTAATCAGAATTCAAATCTCCTTTCATGATTTTTGAAACTTCACAACAAACATATAATTTTCTAATTATAAAATGATACACGCAATCTCAGTTCACTTAAATATATGGTGATAATAACACAATAAGTTTTTATTAATTTTTATTTTTTTATTTATAATGAAGAAATCCCAAGTGGGATAAAGATTATGTCATATATTAATTCAAAGGGTACAAGATTATATTCACGTAACAGTCCATACGGAATAGGAAAGAATCGTTCCTAAACTATCTCCAAAAAAAAATCAATCACATCCAAATGTATAAAAACAATCGTTCCTAAACTATATTCACTGACATAAGTCAGTAGGACCGTACTCAATAGGAAATCTTTTAGCTCACGCGATCGAGAAAGTATATCTGGCCAACTGACTAGTTCAGTTGCAATCTTCAGTTAAAGTTGACTTTCGCGTTCTGGGTTTGAAATTGCATTCAAGTTTTTAGTATAGAGCATGAAGGTTTTGGGCATCCGACCATAATATTTATTGCTCTAATCCTTTATAAAGGAATTGAGTACTATCCTACATTGGAGGATTAATGAAACTCATCATTAATTTTACCAATAAATCGATAGGTTCCCTTATTGTTTAAGATGCCTATTTAAGAATTAGTCTTTGGGCCTAAGAGTAATATGGTTATTTTTCTTCTATAAATAGTCTTGTTTTTCTTGTAACCTATATCTGAAAATCATAGTGCATAATCTTGGTTTGGTGGCACCCCTAGACGTAGTTGAAAGATGAACTGGGTAAACTATTTGCGTTTTCTTTTATTGCTTATATTCGTATCTCATATATTTCACATTTTGCTCTACAAATGGTATCAGAAGCCCTAGATTGAAGGAAGAAGATACAATGGCTGAAAGAAAAGTACATGTGGAGAAGTTTGATGGGTTAAGGGTTATAGTGGATGCCGATCAAGGATTACCTCTAAGGTAATGATTTGTATTGATCCTTAGGAAAAAAAAAACAGAAGATATGAAGGAGGTTGAGTGGAAGCGCTATTCATTTGTCGGTATCCAAGAAAGTCTCTCATCATACTGAGAAATGGAATACCATGAAGGAGATGCTGAATATTTTATTGAATATATTAGAAACCATTTGTGACAAACAAGGTTCATGTGATGAGGCGTTTTTTCAATCTAAAGATGCCAAAAAATACTGCGGTGGCGGACCATCTGAATGAGTTCGTGATGATTATAAAACAACTGAGTATTGTCGAGATCATCTTCGACGATGATGTTCAAAACCTAATTTTGTTGTCTTTCTTACTAGAAAGTTGGAGTGCCATGGTTACTGTTATAAGTGCATCGGCAGGCAAGGGGAAATTGAACTTTGATGAACTGAGGGATGTGATCATAAGCTAGAAAATTCACAAGAAAGATTCAGGCATCGCTTCAAGGTTAGCTGTGAACACGGATAATAGGATAATATCGAATTCAAAGTTGAAGTCAAACCATGGTAAATTGGAATCCAAAGGAGGAAAGACAAAATCCAAGTCTAGTAAGGATTTGATCAAGTGTTGGAACTATGACGAGTATGGTCACTATAGGAACCAGTGTGATGCGACGCAGAATAAGGAAAAGAGTGACTAGAAAGACGAAAAATCTGAAAATGCTCCTGTAAATGATATTTGAGATTCGTTGGTCCTAACCGTGAGAAGTCTGTGGAGTAGTGGGTGCTAGATTCTAGAGAGAGAAACATTCCCGATTTGAAGAGGAGTTTGTTGTCAATCGGATAACTTCATGATCAATGGTACAAGGTGGAAGGTCAAGAAGGGAGCTATGGTATCAACTCGTGGGAGGAAACAAGGCACACTATATCTAACTGATAGTGTTAAAGCAAGCTTTGATATTGCAGGTGTAGCAAATGAAGCATAATTATTGTACTCTCAACTTGTCCACATGAGTGACAAGGAGATGAAAGAGCTATGTTCAAAAGGGAAGTTGCAAATTGCCTCAAATCAGTTGATGTTAACCTGTGCGAGAACTGCATATTTGGGACGCATACAAGGGTGAGTTTCTCAAAAGGCGACAAAACCACATAGATAGAGAACTTCAAGTTAGTAGACAGTGATCTATGGGGTCTTGCATCCGTGAAGTCTCTTGGAGTAGCAGAATACTAAAAGACCTTTATGGACGATTCCCTTAGAACGATATGGGTTGTTTTTCTTAAAAGGAAATCTGATGTGTTTGGTGCTTTCAGAAAGTGGAGGGCTTTGGCCGAGAATCAGAAAGGGATGAAGTTGAACTGTCTAAGGTCTGACAATGGAAGAGAATATGAGCTTCGTGAATTCAAGGACTATTGTGCTGAGAATGAGATTCGCATGGAGAAGACTATGGCAAGAGCACCCCAACAGAATGCAATAGGAAAACGAAAGAACACAATACTGGATGAGTGTGCAAGGCGTGTGGGATTGAAGAGTGGTTTACTCCAGTTGTTTTGGGCGAATGCAGTCAACATAGCCGCATTCCTAATCAATAAAGGTCCATTAATTTCATTGGAGTATCGAATTCTTGAGGAGGTTTGGACATGTAAAGAGGTAAACCTATCTTACCTACATATATTTGGATGTGTTGTTTATGTTTATATAGATGCTACTAGTAAAACTAAGTTGGATGCCAAATCTATCAAGTGTCCGTTTATTGGCTATGGAGATGATGATTTTAGGTGTAGATTTTGGAATGAGCAGAATAGGAGAATTATGAGAGATATTATATTCACTAAGGAGATCATGTACATGGATAGATTTGTGACATCAAGTTTTGACAGCAATGGCTCTCAGGCATTAGAGTTAGATATCTCTAACTCGGGTTGGAGCAGTAGTCATGACGAGTATGATGAGATGGTTAGTCAAGAATTAAATGAGGAAGAATTAAGTGATGATAAGCCGTCTACACCATCGCCTATTATTCCACTAGAGATGCATACAAGAGCGCAAAGAGCACCAGATAGGTATTCACCCTTTAACTATTATTAGCTACTTACTGACGATGGTGAGTCTATTATTAGCTATTATATAGAAGCTATTAAGGTTGAAGATTGGTGCAAGTGGAAGATTGCTATGGATGATGAATGGATGCACTAGGGATCTAATGAAGCTGTCGAAGGATAAGAAGGTGTTACATTATAAGTGGGTCTAACAGATCAGGTCTGAGGCAAATGGTAGCAAACGCTTCAAGACCAGATTGGTTGTGAAAGGGTTTGAGTAGCGATTTGGAATTGATTATACTGATGTTTTTACTTCACTTGTTAAATTGAACATTATTTGTTTGATGTATAGTGGCTGTAGAAACTTGTTATTATTCAAATGGATGTAACGACAATATTCCTCCACGGTGACTTGGAGGATGAGATTTACATAACTCAATAGGAAGGATATAAGTCTGGAGGTAGAAAGACTCATGTGTGTAAGTCGAAGAAGAGCTTGTTTGGTTTGAACAAGGTTTCAAAGTAGTGGTACAACAAGTTTGTTTGTTTCACAATTCTCGTGTTCATTTCTTTTTTTATTCGTATCTTATCTGTTGGGTTATGAGTCAGTGGTTCGTCTTAACAACCACTTAGAGGATACATAGTATTATTTTTATCAGTAGTTCTTGTAATAAAACTTATCTGCTTATCGGTAATGGGGGAAATCATAGTGTTTCATGCTATGGAATTGAAGATCCCAAAACCCGGCTCGTATCCTTTGTGTAGTGTCGATAGGACTAGATGATGTAATAGGCTAGACAGATTATATTCTTATTATTGTTTTTGTCTAAGTCCTGTACGGGGTAAATGTTGGATTGATCTTCAGTAGGAAGTTACTTTACAGAACCCCACGTCATAATTGTAAGAGCTTGTGTTCTCAAGTCATCAGCTGACCTCGCTCAGTAGAAGACATCTCATCAGCTGACCTACATCAGCAGAAGAACACGGTATTCAAAGCTCAGTACCTTCAGAGTCATCAGCTGACTACACTCAGTAGATTATCCACTATCAACGGACTCAGACGAAGAAGACATATATCTTATCAGGTCTACTGTATCCGACAGGAAACGACCCAGCTTTTAACATCATTCGAAAGTCAGCAGAAAATCATACGAGGAAGAGTGAGAGTCAACTCCGATGAAGATCGATGTCTGACATATCTCACCTACCACAAACCTCGACCAATGAGAAGCCGTCTAAGCTCTACGTGCTCTGAACAACTAAAGCTGCTCTCATGCACAGTAATCAACAACTCTGCTGCAAAAATTCGAACATATGACTTTCCTTGGGCGCTTGTGACACGTGGCATCGTCCTCTCCAACAGACAAATGTCTGGGTCACAACTATAAATAGAGAAGCATTTCCGAGCTCCACGCATAGGATATCAAAGGGATTACACGCTCAAGCTTTCGAAACACTCTAGCGCTTTCACGAAGATCCAACGAAGAACTTGCTTATTAGAATATTTTTAGTTCTTCTCTCTAAAGTTATTTCTTTAGATCCCTCTTCTCTATCTAAGCTCAATTGTTCATATCCATAGCTTAGAACCTTCGAAGGAGTTCACATTCCGTGACTGTTCTTATTGTAAGAACTCCTTCATAGTTGGAGAAAATCCCCTCCCCTTCAAACTCAGGTTTGAATTGTAAAGTCGCTAAGGAGTATAACTTAGAAGGGTCTATCCAGTGCACAGATACCTTGCTGAGGCTTGCTCAGATTAATCAACAAGACCTCCTGTTCAGCAGGACCGTGGACGTAGGATCTTGCGTATCCGAACCACGTTAAAAATTGCTTGTGTTGTTTACTATTTTATTGCACTTCATACAAATCTCTTATTGCTTCAAACTCAGAATAGTACAACTGAAATGCCTAACTCACCTACTATCTGTGTTGAACAAATTTAAGATGAAGAGTTGAAACATCGTAGATCGTGGCTGGATGCTCAAACTTCTGATTTAATTATTGTAGATCCTTCAGCAAGCGTAAAGACAAGATCCAGATTCTGTCAGGGGGAAAGCGCCTTATATTCCTGCTTCTTGTCTACTGAAGAACCTCAGTCACTTGAGGACGCTCTAAAGGACGCTGATTGGATCATAGCCATGCAGGAGGAGCTGAATCAGTTCACGAGAAACGAAGTTTAGGAGCTTGTTGACAGACCCCGGCATCAACATGTAATTGGAACCAAATGGGTCTTCAAGAACAAGCGAGATGAAAACAACGTCATAGTAAGGAACAAAGCAAGGCTCATGGCAAAAGGCTACTGTCAAGCTGAAGGGATAGATTTCCATGAAACATTCGCTCTAGTTGCAAGATTGGAGGCAATCAGACTATTCCTAGCCTACACAACACATCAGAGGTTCAGAGTTTATGAAATGGATATGAAGTCTGCTTTCCTGAATGGCGTACTAAAAGAAAAAGTCTATGTAGAACAGCCTCCCGGCTTTCAGCAGGGACATCAGGTTTATAGACTCAGAAAGGCTCTGTATGGGTTAAAACAAGCACCTAGGGCTTGGTGCGATACCCTGTCTGAGTTTCTTCTTTACAAAGGTTTTCAGAAGGGCACAATAGACCGCACACTATTCAGCATTCGACTGGAAGACGACATTTTACTTGTGCAGATCTACGTAGATGACATCATCTTCGGTTCGAAGAACGTCATCATGTGTCAGCAGTTTGAGAAAATGATGAAGGACAAGTTCGAGATGTCAATGATGGGAGAGATGAACTATTTCCTCGGTTTTCAAGTCAAACAATCTGAGAAGGGAACATTTATCAAGCAAGGCAAATACACTCGAGACCTCATCAAGAAATTCGGTTGCACATCCGGCAAACCAATCAAGATCTCGATGAACACGAACATGAAGATTGATCTTGATAAAGAGGGAGTATCAGTAGACCAAACTGAATTTCGTGCTATTATTGGTTCTTTATTATACTTAACAGCTACTCGTCCAGACATAACTTATGCTGTAGGTGTATGCGCTTGATTTCAGGCGAATCCGAAGCAGAGTCACATGGACTCATCAAATTAGATTCTCCGCTATCTCAAAGGAACACCTGACATGGGTTTATGGTATCCAACTGATGATAATATTGAACTAACTGGTTATTCTGATGCTGACTATGCAGGATGTAGAATTGACCGAAAGTCAACTTCTGGAACGTGTCAGTTCCTTGGCACTAAGCTGATCTCATGGTTTTCAAAGAAACAGCACTCAGTAGCAACGTCGACTACTGAAGCTGAATACATAGGCTGCCGGAAGTTGTTGCGCCCAAATCCTTTAGCTGAGACAGCAGCTACGCGACTATGACGTCATTCAGAATCAAGTGCTGATCTTCTGCGACAATACCAGTGCTATTGCAATCACTCAGAATCCTATACTTCATACGAGATGCAAGCACGTGGACATCAGACACCACTTCATTTGTGACTATGTCGAAAAGAAGGATATCAGGATGGAAAAGATCCATACTGACCATCAAAGGGCTGATATACTGACCAAGCCTCTAGCTGAAGCCAGATTCAAAGAACTTTCAGTAGAGCTAGGTCTGCTGGACCCTACTGACTCCAGTCAGTAAGTGGATTCAGGAGAGGAGCATTCAGTAAGGGGGAATGTTCACTCTTAGTACTGAGTAAAATCAGTACGTAAAGACTCAGGAACCATCTACACGAGGTATCAGCTGACTACGATGTTCAGCTGACAGGTTTGCGTATCTCTACTCAGTAGCCAATGAAAATATTTCTGTGCATTTATGACTCAGATTCAGCTTCGTATTCAATGCCTTAGAAAATGTCATTTAATATTACGGTTTACATTTAATACATGACATTCTATGTAAAAGCATGTTGAACTCCGCAATGCATTAAATGCATGTCGTATCAAGTTACTTCTTTGGCTATATACAACTGTATTTTGACTTTGGCGGCTAAATTGATCATTGCCTATTTTATAAAATCTAATCCTGGCCGTCCATCTCAAAAAGCGTATTCAAACTGAACCGTAGATAATTAATTGTTTATCTTCCTTAAGATATATATACACGTTCAAAAGTTTGAAACCGCCATTTCCAATCTGCATATCTTTCGAACCCCTAGATTTTATGAGATAATCCCTACTCCCTTACATAACTCACCTACAATATCTCTCAAAATTCTAACTACTCAAGATAACAGGAACACACGTAGTCGCTCCTGCCGATATGCAAGAGATCCTAGAGAAGTATTGGGTATGGTGCGAACCATTGATGGAGTTCGACGCATGTGACCTCGACTACATAGAAGAAATCTTCTACGCCCTTCGAGAAATTGGGCTTGAAGGTTTCCTAACAAGGAAGCCGTCGTTCTTCCTTCCATGCCAGATAGCTGAGCTCTATCTAAACTCAGAGTCAGTAGAGGGAGACATCCGATGCCGCTATGTCGTTCATTCAGTAGGCGACCCCTCTCGTACATCCATTGAGATCAAGCAGATGTCTATCCGAGAAGCACTCCAGAGAAGCTTCAACCTGCCCAACGAAGGATTCACTACCGTGGCCTACGAAGACGACTTGATGGATGAGTATCTAACAGAGTTCTGTGGGAAGCCGACAACTTTCAGAGCCGCATTTCCGAAGAATGCAATGCTTCCCCAATACAGAGCATTGGCCTACATCGTGACTCAGCTGCTAACGAGTCAGGCCGGGTCCTTCGATCAAGTGTCAAGGCCAAAGATCCAGCTTATGATGGCCATACATGACAGAGCTAAAATTAACTGGACTGAATTCTTCCTCAAAGAATTCATTATGTAATCAGCTAAGTTCGACAAGCCATCCAAGCGGCTGAGCGTCAAAGGAAAGCTACTGTATGGACTGAAGCTATCCGTGATGACGAAGATTTCTGTGGAACGAACAACATTACCTTCGCTGACAAGTAGTACTTCAACCAGAAGAAGGTCCGATTCCAGAACAGGGCAGCGGCCCTTCATCAGATCGGATCAGGCCCCGCTGATCCCAAGAGGCTGAAGAAAGTGAGTGAGGTCATGCCGGAGGCTGAGCCTGAGGCAGTGGTTGTTGAGCCTCCTCTATAGCTGAGGGATGAGTCTGAGTCATCCGAGAAGACACTGTCAGTAGAGAAGGCCGTCTCCACTTAGCGTGATGACACAGTGGACCAAGGGGTCCAAGCCGAATCCGTACAAACACTGGACATCCCCTTGGACGTTCCACCACTCAGCAGCATACCATCTGCTGAGAAGTAGCCGTCTCCAATAGAGGTAGAAGACTAGGAGACAGCTTCAGAATCAAAATCAATTGGGATTGAGGCCTCAGCTCTCAAATCACGAGCTTCCCGAGAGATTGCTGAACGGATCCCGGAGATAGCCAGCCACAATGATTTGGTCTTATTAGCAAGGCAGGCTAGGCTCCACATGCTGATCCGATTCCAGGAGTGACACAATCTGAAGCGCCTCATCATACACCACTCCTGCGAACAGCTCCATGAGGAGGAGCTAATAATAAGGGGGAATATTGGCTACTCAGAGCCATCCGACCTTGGCACCCTTGAAGATCTAAGGGTTGCGATGCTCGCTATGTTGAACGACAGACAACCCGTCTCAGCATCAGCACCCTCAGATGGGTCTGACCCCGATGGTCAGGACCCACCCCGTGATTCAGGCCCTGAGAAGCCTGATGAGGGATCTCAACTGGACAAGGATGCTCCCACATCCACTGCTGAACCGCCGCTCAGCATCCTTGGTCCAGGTTAGTCGACGGCTAGTACTTCGAAGGCAGCTGAACCTTCTCAGCTGCTACTTGAGTCTGCTTTCGAAGTAGTGCCCAGCCCGAACAGCCAACGATCAAAGTCAGTGGACAGGGCACTGAGGAGTTAAGGAACTCAGAACCGACTCCTCGCCCGCGCCGTCCACAAGACGTGGAGGCAGACCACTCAGGCCCACAGATCCAAGATACAGGGGCTAAGGACAACCATCCAGAACACGCCCGCCCTTGACTTCTCCACCATCCTAACTGATGCGCTAGACACCCAGAGGGCTGACTTTGATGAACAACTGAAGACGATTCAAGCTGGCCAAGCTCAACTTCTAGAAGACTATAAGGCCGCTCAGAAAGCTCATACTGAATCCGTCACCTCCATCTCTCAAGCCTCAGATCTTAGCCTCCAATCAATTCAGAAGGCGATCGAAGAGAGAGTGGAAAACCAGCTGAAAGAATTCCAGACAGCAGCAAGACGCCTCCCACAAGAAATACAGTGATCAACATATTGAGGAGAGGAATGAGCTGCACGAGAAGCTGAAAAATGTCTTAGATGATCTGGCAACAGCTTACCAAAGTCTGGACAAGAAGGTATCAGTTCCCCCCCCCCGAGCAAATTTGCTAATGCCAAAAAGGGTGAAGGAAAAGAAGGAAAAGGTAAGATACCGGAACTGGTACTGAAGGTACCAAAAAGAGCAAGGTCAGTGGCAGGGGCAACTCAGGCTCAGATAACTGCTCCCACTGGACCCTCTACTCAGACTGGCGAGCCCCAGGGTGTCTCAGCAGCAGGCGATGTAGTGTCTGCTGAGATCGGCCCAAGCGGCTCAGGACCCAAGGAAGTAGCTACTCAGGCAACCCAAACACCTTCTGACATAATCAAGGAGGTTGCTGAGTATGCTGATGAGGAGTCAAAATAGGAAGAGGTTCCTCTGCCTCCTCCAGTTGCCGGGAAAGGCAAGAAGATTCTGACGCTTCCTACCCCTCCTTCTAAAAAGAAAGGACCCAAGAGGTATGTTACTCCGGAGGAGGAAGCTCAGATTGCTGCTGATGAGAAGCTAGCGAGAGAAATTGCTGAAGCTGAAGCTGCTAACAAGCCTAAGAAGAAGCCAACAAAAGGCAAGACAAAGGCTCTAGGAGGAGGAGAGAAAACTGCTCCTAGGCTGCCTTCCAGGACACTAAAACTCAGTGATGAGGCAGACAAGGAAAAGGAGAAGAAGCAGCAGCAGACTACTGGACAGCAGGGTACTTCGAAGGAAAAATCAACCACACCTGCTGAGTCAGAAGAAGAGCCTCACATACCCTCCTATGTCGCCTCTAAGGAACATGATCTTGAGATGCAAGAAATATGGGCTAAGATGGAGAGGTATTTGTATAGAGGAGAAGAAGCTAGACAGATAGAAGCAGCTCGGGAAAGGCTCAGATTAGCAAATCTTGAAGCTCTGAGGCTGAAAGCTGAAAAAGAAGCGAGTCAGAGGATTCCTGAGAAAGCTGACATTCCATACAGATACAGAAGGTTCAGGAAGCCTACTGATCTCAAAATCCATAGATGGCCGAGAGTTGATGAATGGATGCCTTGGGAAGTAACTCAAAGGTGGGAGACGCTGAAGGCTGAATTCATTAAGAGGAATTACTTCTGGAGATACTGGGCTGAGAAACACAAGTCTGTCGCCTTTGCTGAATGGCTCATGAGGGCAGACATAGAAATGTTCACCAGAGTTCAGAAGGCTGTAAAAGACAAGGTAGATGTCAGGGTACCAGCTCCAAGAATCATGCCGCCCCCACTGAAACTAGACGGCTCCGTTCACTATAGAGTGATTGAGAAGGAAGTCAAGGATGCTGCTGAAGCCAAGTTCCTAGATGAAGAAGATCCAGCTAACTTCGCTGAGATACTGAAGCTAAGGAAGGTCACCTACTGGATGTATGGACTGCCTCTTCCTGAATCCCAATCAAAGGACTTCAAAGACAGGATTAAGCGGTTCAGATGATTATTAGCTTCTGTGTTTCTTTGTATCTTCTTTTCTATCTCTTCTCAGTATAGCAGATGATGTAACTGTACTGAACCTTCTTCAATCTATAAAACATCTCTGCTATTGGCCCTGATAATTCCTTATTGTCTAAATGGCCTTGTTTGCTTTTATGCTTAACACTCAGAATCACTGAAGTGATTACTGACTCACACACTCACTGTTCTTAGACAGGGAGAAATTGCTGATTAGTTTTTGTATAGGTTCAGATATTTCTGCCCTGATTGCCTCAGTAGTCTAGGACTTGAAGAACAACTCCACTGATCCTACTTGTAATACTTGTAAGGAGCTCTGTTTCTGATAAGTCATAGTGTTAGGTTTTGGCATCATCAAATAGGGGGAAAATGTTGGGAGATGATTCAGTCTTCTCAAAATCAGTTGAGAACTAACTCAGTAGCCTTGTGCTCTGAATACTTTCTGAAGATTTGAAGATCCCAAAACCCTATCTTGACTGATGAACCATTCAGTTGTAACCTGTTTTGTTCTGTCTCTGAGGTTTCAGACTCAGCTGACACTCTGCATCTGATTCAGGCACTCAGTAGATTACCTGCCTCAGTACCAGAAGTAGAAGACTCAGTGATACTGGACTCAGCAGGAGCAGTATACTGAAAGGAGTCCGTGGAACTGAACTCAGCAGGAGTAGTTCACTGAACTCAGAGCTGATCTTCAGTAGAGCCAACTCAGTAGGAGCATGCTACTGAATCAGAGATCAGACTCAGCAACGGCTGGACAGTCTTCTGACTGTCAGATTCTCTAAAAGTCAAATCAGCAGAGTCAATACGAGGAAGAGAGAAGTCAGCTTCAGATCTCCTTGAAGTATATTCTGTCTCACCTACTTTCCTGAACCTCGACCAATGGCAACCGGCCACCTGTCCTATATCTGATAAAGTTGCAAGTCAATAACTTTCCAGAAATGGAGGGAAAGGACACTGCAACCATACTTTGAAAGAACCGTTAGCTACCCAAAAGAGAGAAACAAAGGATCATCGTCTCCAACGGATCTATCCTGATCTCTGCTCTATAAATAGAGGGATAAAAATCAAATTGAAGCTCACGAGACACCCAAGACACACGAGAACACGAGCGAACTCAGAGCATTCAAAGAGCAACTCATAAATGCCTTAAGTCTTCCGCAAGAAGTTAGAAGAGATAATCTCCGGCGAAAGACTACATACCTGCTCATAGGGAACCAAGCTGAATTAGAATTATACAGCCTCTAGTATCCAAGCGACTGAACACGAACCCAAAGTTTATACTTAGCCGTTCGTCGTTCTAGAAGCCACTTTCTTGTTCCCTATCCCTCTAACCTAAACTCAGTTGTTCATATCTATAGCTTAGACGAAGGAGTTCATAGCCGAACTAATCCTTATTGTAAAGGACTCCTTCACTGTTGGAGAGTTTTTCAAACACTTAGTTTGATACCCTATAAACTGAGACTTGCTCAGTATAAATCTCAAGACCAGTGTTTGTCCAGTGTACAAACCGACTGAGACTATCTCAGCATAATACATAGCTTCCTGATCTTTCGGGACAGTGGACGTAGGATTGTTGGATCCGAACCACTTTAAAAATCGTTGTGTTCTGTGTTCTTTATTTTACTGTTGCATTGATTATTGTGCATACTGAAAATATCTTTAAAATCATTCAACTGAGTTTCAGCAAAGTTAATCGACTAAACTAATCTACTGAAACTGTTTTGATAGAAACGTTTTCCTAACTCAACTGAATTTGGGCCTACACATTTCCGCACTACTGAACTCTATCTGAACGGTACTGAATTCTGACTCTAGTCAGCTAACAGGCCTCAGTAAAGTCAGTCACTCTACCACGCGATTCAGAACAGCCTATCTCGTCTGCTGAACTCGTTCAGTACGACACTCTCCTGAAAAGGGATTGTTCGCGTTTTAAGTTGAGAAATCGGTTTTCAGGTGTATTCACCTCCCCCCCCCCTCTACACCTGAACGTTACTCTCGGGACCAACAAAATCCCTACTGTCCAAACCACTCAGGTGCATGAGCCGACCGGAGGATCAGGCGAAGGATCCTCGGCTCAGCACATTGAAGAGGTCGCACGGTTCGTGGACCAGGAGGATGAACCTCTGCCACCGCAAAGGCCCGGGAAGGAGAAAGCAACTGAATCCACTCCTCCGCCTTCCCCGATGCCTAAGTTCAAAACTAAAGCGGAGCAGGAGGAATTTGATAAGAGGGTCGCTCAGAAGCTCCAAGATGAGCTGGACTATGAGCGACAGCTCGAGGAAGAGGCTTAGAAAGCCAAGAAAAAGAGAAAGCCTGTGGCCAAGATGGCCAAGAGCCAAGCCAAGAAGCTCTTGGAAGAGCAGAAGAAGAAGAAGGCCCAGGAAGAACAGGCTGCTTCTGACACTGATAATCAGCCACTTGCTCAGAGGATGAAAAATCTTCCAACACTTACTCCTGAGCAGGAGGCAGAGGACAGAGCCACCTGGGAGGCTATGCAGCAAGGACTGAATCTCCGAAGAGGACATACTAGAGTTGCGGCCCTCAGAGAGAAGAAGAGATTGGAAGACTTGGCAAAGATCATAGAACTTATTGACAAAATGGCCAAGGAACAAGTTCTCGACTGGAGGAAACAGGTGCCCAGGACTTCCAAGTTCTTCAGGCGAGGCGCACCAAGAGCCGCATATCTGAAGAAGACTCCACACCGCCATGTAGATAAGTGGATCCCCTGGAACCTGAATGAGGAATGGGAGGAGCTGAAGATAGAATTCATAAAGGCATACTACGTATGGCAATGCTATCCTACTGAGGTACCGGCTGCTGAACTCTTCGATGAGTTCATTCATCAGTCCAACGCCAACCTCAAAGCACAAGTTCAACTGATTTTATCAAAGGAGAAGCTGCCACTCGTTGTCCCTGCTTACAGAAAGCTGACTCCGCCCATGACCTCTCCAGGAGTACTTTGTACAAAAGAGATTGAAGATGAGGTCGACGCGGCTGCACGACACAATGATCTTGATCCTCAGCAGCCGAGCGATGCTGAGGATATCCAGACCCTCCGTGCCAGAATCTACAGATCATATGGCTTGGATCCTCCTGCTGCCAAGTCTGCTGATTTCAAGAGCAAGACTAAGAAGTTCAGGCGATAGCAGTAGTTCTTTATCTCTGTATAGAAGATAGGACTGTGTAATCATTTCTCATATATATCAGTTCCGTTCTTCTGGCCAGACAATCACTCATTGTCTTACGGCTTTGTTTATTTACTTTATCATGACTGATCACTAAAGTGATCTGACACACACACACACACATAACCGTTTCTCTGATATGCCTATCTTTCAGCTGCTGACTGTCTTACCTTATGCTCAGTCTTGACTGAAGTTTTTATGATGTCAATAGTTTGGGACTTAATATTCTTAGAATTTATAGTGGTTTTGACATCATCAATTAGGGGGAAATTGTTGGGTTATGAGTTAGTGGTTCGTCTTAACAACCACTTAGAGGATACTTAGTATTATTTTTATCAGTAGTTCTTGTAATAGGACTTATCTGCTTATCGGTAATGGGGGAAATCATAGTGTTTCATGCTATGGAATTGAAGATCCCAAAACCCAGCTTGTATCCTTTGTGTAGTGTCGATAGGACTAGATGATGTAATAGGCTAGACAGATTATATTCTTATTATCGTTTTTGTCTAAGTCCTGTACGGGGTAAATGTTGGATTGATCTTCAGTAGGAAGTTACTTTCCAGAACCCCACGTCATAATTGTAAGAGCTTGTGTTCTCAAGTCATCAGCTGACCTCGCTCAGTAGAAGACATCTCATCAGCTGACCTACATCAGCAGAAGAACACGGTATTCAAAGCTCAGTACCTTCAGAGTCATCAGCTGACTACACTCAGTAGATTATCCACTATCAGCGGACTCAGACGAAGAAGACAGAGATCTTATCAGGTCTGCTGTATCCGACAAGAAACGACCCATCTTTTAACATCATTCGAAAGTCAGCAGAAAATCATACGAGGAAGTGTGAGAGTCAACTCCGATGAAGACCGATGTCTGACATATCTCACCTACCACAAACCTCGACCAATGAGAAGTCATCTAAGCTCTACCTGCTCTGAACAACTAAAGCTGCTCTCATGCATAGTAATCAACAACTCTGCTGCAACAATTCGAACATATGGCCGTTTTCCTTGGACGCTTGTGAGACGTGGCATCGTCATCTCCAACGGACAAATGTCTGGGTCACAACTATAAATAGAGAAGCATTTCTGAGCTCCACGCACGGGATATCAAAGGGATTACACGCTCAAGCTTTCGAAACACTCTAGCGCTTTCACGAAGATCCAGCGAAGAACTTGCTTATTAGAATATTTTTAGTTCTTCTCTCTATAGTTATTTCTTTAAATCCCTCTTCTCTATCTAAGCTCAATTGTTCATATCCATAGCTTAGAACCTTCGAAGGAGTTCACATTCCGTGACTGTTCTTATTGTAAGAACTCCTTCATAGTTGGAGAAAATCCCCTCCCCTTCAAACTTAGTTTGAATTGTAAAGTCGCTAAGGACTATAACTTAGAAGGGTCTGTCCATTGCACAGATACCTTGCTGAGGCTTGCTTAGATTAATCAACAAGACCTCCTGTTCAGCAGGACCGTGGATGTAGGATCTTGCGTATACGAACCACGTTAAAATTGCTTGTGTTGTTTACTGTTTTATTGCACTGCATACAAATCTCTTACAAACTCATACTTTGCATAAAATGTAATCGAAAAGTGCACTAGCCAAAATTATTTGGTTTACGAAAAACACGTTTTCAACTGAGACGAAGTCTACCGGGCCCTACACACTTATCCGCACTAAGTCTTCGACTGAGAATCAAATACTAACAAAAGTCAGTAGGAGAGACTCAGTAGCTGACTTACTCTAACCCGCGATCAGAAGGTTACTATTTGGCACTGTTCATTAGTTGCAACCTATAGATCAGTTGTCCTTCGCGTTTGAGAAAAAGAACTTGTACTCAGGTGTATTCAAACCCCCCCCCCCCTCTACACCTGACTCTCGTCTCCGGACCAACATTATTTTTTCCGCGTTTTGTTCTACAAATAGAAAATCATAGAAATTGAAATTTTGCCTGGTTGCTTTGTACCCAAACGTCATATTCAGTAGTATTACTCATATTCTTTTTGAATTAATTGATAATTTATTTAATTTATAACTTGAATTATAGTTAATTCTTAGTTTACTTAATCATTTATATTTTTATTGATACTTTCATAATAAATATTTATTATAATTCACACACTCTCATCTATAGTTTATTACTTTAATTAGGTTAAGTTATCTGGATTACTTTTTCTTGGTGACTTGGGATTCTCAAAAATCAAAATAAGCAGGAGTGGAGTATCAACTGTCGGACTGCATGTTTCAAGCACATGATAAACGCGGGTTGGTAGGTTGCTGCAGATCGATTGTAGGGATAAGAGTTCGCTACTTCTCACGACTAATTATGTAGTATGTAATATTTATAATGCTAATGCAGTACCCGTGCATCTGCACGGATCTTTTTTATATTACATATCTCACTATTTCCAATTGTTTTAGATTAAATAAAAGTGATAAATAAATCTTGATACCTATCTGCAAATAGGAATCTTGGTGATTTTATATCATGTATCGAGCCCCACCAATGAAGCTTGAAGATAAAATTATATGTTTATCATGTATGAACGAATTTGTTTCTCCTCTAATCAGTGTCTAAATCAAACAATTTTATATGTCTGCACGTTAGTCTGATTGCTTTGTGTGAATGTATGATTATCTAGTCAACTCTATCATTGTATATACATCAACCACGAATTATTGAAATAATCTCTTCATACTTAAAATTCTTGGAATCTCATAAGTTCTCTCATGAAGCCTAAAAACAAAGAATTATCTGAAGTTCACACGTTTTTTTTTTTTAAGGTTTGCGTGCTGCTGAAAAGAGAATGCCCTTTTTATATTCATCATCGGCATACATAAATAACAATGGATACATGTTAGTTGTAGTAACCCTGATTGGGTCTCAACAATTATATATTCATCTTGAATTGATTATTCAAAATCACCAATGACCAATGTAGCAACCTTCGGTAAAATAGGAAGGTTATATGTCCGTGTATCTCATTCTTTCTTTCAAATCAGCCTTAATTTGATTTTTGATGTTTGTGTTTCCTAAAATTTTTATCTTTCATTCTACCTGATTTCACTAAAATATATTCTCATCAAGCATATGCATGATTTTCACCACAATTTGAGCATTAATTTCGTCCATAACAATATTGGTCACATATTAAATAATTCAGACGTTTTGTGATAAAATATTTTTTTAAAATATTTGATATGTTAATATCGGTCATATTTAAAGTTAATTAAACCTGTAATATTTTTTATATGATTTTTAATAATTTTTTTTACATATATGATATAATAGTATGCCATAGACTAAAACCTAGATAATTAAACTAAGAAATTGGTTGGGGGTCTTAGCGAATTTAATCTTATGTTATTACGTCGCAATTTTGTATTTTTTCAAAAAGAAAATGAGACTTCTTATTCGATAATATCTTTTTAATACTTACTCTAATTGTTTTAAGTACTATGTAGATTGAGTACTACTTAGATGTGTATAATTAGGCCATCTAGTTTTTTTTTTTTTAATTCTATCTCTAATGTTTAATCTAGTCTATTTAAATGCCCAATAAATGAAATTAGAAAAATCGAAGAAGGTTGATACATCTCATTTCTCTGACGACTTCATCTGAATCACCGATAGAAAAATCGGCGATGCTACTCTTTCCCCATTAATTTAAAATAGTATGAACTCTAAGTAAGTTTACTTATATATCGCCCAATCGGAATCACATTCAAATTTTCTACTCTGGAGGTATCGAAGATTTATGTAAGCTAATTTTTCTTTAGATATAAGCATAAAAATTAGATAAACACCTTCAATGAAGAAAAGTTTCCTGGAAGATTTATTTTGAGCATCTTCTAATTTTCGGAGTTTCTTCTGAACTATGTATTCCTATGGAATTGATCAATGACAACATGTTATAACAAAATAAGGAAAATATGAATATACTCGATATATTTTTAATGTAATTTTGGATTTTTCAAAAAGAAAATGAGAATTCTTATTCGATAACTGTCTTTTTGTTACTTTACTCTAATTGTTTCAAGTACTACGTAGATGTGTATAATTAGTCCATCTAGTTTTTTTTTTGAATTCTATCTCTAATGTTTAATCGAGTCTACTTAAATGTCCGATAAATGAAATTAGAAAAATTGAAGAAGGTTGATCCACCTCATTTCTCCGACGACTTCATCTGGATCATCAATAGAAAAATTGATGATGCTACTCTTTCCCCATTAATTTAGAATAGTATGAACTCTAAGTTTGTTTACTTATATATCGCCCAATCAGAATCACATTCAAATTTTCTACTCTGGAGGTAACGAAGATTTATGTAAGCTATTTTTTCTGTAGATATAAGCATAAAAATTAGATAAACAACTTCAATGAAGAAACGTTTCCTCGAAGATTTATTTTGAGCATCTTCTAATTTTCGGAGTTTCTTCTGAACTATGTATTCCTACGGAATTGATCAATGACAACATGTTATAGAAAAATAAGGAAAAATATGAATATACTCGATATATTTTTTAATGCAATTTTGTATTTTTTTCAAAAAGAAAATGAGAATTGTTATTCGATAACTGTCTTTTTAATACTTTACTCTAATTGTTTTAAGTACTACGTAGATTGAGTACTACTTAGATGTGTATAATTAGGTCATCTAGTTTTTTTTTTTAAATTCTATCTCTAGTGTTTAATCTAATCTATTTAAATGCCCAATAAATGAAATTAGAAAAATAGAAGAAGGTTGATCCCTCTCATTTCTCCGACGACTTCATCTGGATCACCGATAGAAAAATTGGTGATGCTACTCTTTCCCCATTAATTTAGAATAGTATGAACTCTAAGTAAGTTTACTTATATATCGCCCAATCAGAATCACATTCAAATTATCCACTCTGGAGGTATCGAAGATTTATGTAAGCTAATTTTTCTTTAGATATAAGCATAAAAATTAGATAAACACCTTCAATGAAGAAACGTTTTCCCGGAAGATTTATTTTGAGCATCTTCTAATTTTCGAAGTTTCTTCTCAACTATGTATTCATATGGAATTGATCAATGACAACATGTTATAACAAAATAAGCAAAAATATGAAAATACTCGATATATTTTTTAATGCAATTTTGTATTCTTTCAAAAAGAAAATGAGAATTGTTATTCGATAACTGTCTTTTTAATACTTTACTCTAATTATTTTAAGTATTACGTAGATTGAGTACTGCTTAGATGTGTATAATTAGGCCATCTAGTTTTTTTTTTGAATTCTATCTCTAGTGTTTAATCTAGTCTATTTAAATGCCCAATAAATGAAATTAGAAAAATTGAAGAAGATTGATCCATCTCATTTCTCCGACGACTTCATCTGGATCACCGATAGAAAAATCGGTGATGCTACTCTTTCCCCATTAATTTAGAATAGTATGAACTCTAAGTAAGTTTACTTATATATCGCTCAATCAGAATCACATTCAAATTTTATACGCTGGAGGTATCGAAGATTTATGTAAGCTAATTTTTCTTTAGATATAAGCATAAAGATTAGATAAACACCTTCAATGAAGAAACGTTTCCTGGAAGATTTATTTTGAGCATCTTCTAATTTTCGGAGTTTCTTTTGAATTACGTATTCATATGGAATTGATCATTGACAACATGTTATAACAAAATAAGGAAAATATGAATATACTCGATATATTTTCTAATGCAATTTTGTATTTTTTCAAAAACAAAATGAGAATTGTTATTCGATAACTGTCTTTTTAATACTTTACTCTAATTGTTTTAAGTACTACGTAGATTGAGTACTACTTAGATGTGTATAATTAGGCCATCTAGTTTTTTTTTTGAATTCTATCTCTAATGTTTAATATAGTCTATTTAAATGCCCAATAAATGAAATTAGAAAAATCGAAGAAGGTTGATCCATCTCATTTCTCTGATGACTTCATCTGAATCACTGATAGAAAAATCAGCGATGCTACTCTTTCTCCATTAATTTAAAATAGTATGAACTCTAAGTAAGTTTACTTATATATCGCCCAATCGGAATCACATTCAAATTTTCTACGCTGGAGGTATCGAAGATTTATATAAGCTAATTTTTCTTTAGATATAAGCATAAAAATTAGATAAACACCTTCAATGAAGAAACGTTTCCTAGAAGATTTATTTTGAGCATCTTCTAATTTTCGGAGTTTCTTCTGAACTATGTATTTCTATGGAATTGATCAATGACAACATGTTATAACAAAATAAGGAAAAATTTGAATATACTCGATATATTTCTTAATGTGAGATAATATAGTCACTGATTTGCAATTTTGATATTTGTGTCTTAGAACTTTGAGTTTGTATTTTATTTAGTGTGTATTTGAATATTATTTTTATTGTATATTGTCTACTAGCATTTGGTCTATGTTTTGTATCGTTTCATTTACGAACGAAATCTTTTTAACTTTTAAATTTGATTAATAATATATGTTGGTTCAGAGACGAGCCTTAAGGTGTAAGGAGGGAGAGGGGGTTGAGGTGAATGCAGATTTAAGTAAGCTTTCTAGATCGCCTGAAAGTCAGTGCTATTGAGTATTGCTACTGAACTAATCAGTTAACTAAGTAAGCTTTCTAGATCGCCTGGGCAGAGTATCTTTCTACCGAGTCTTATATACTGACTTATGTCAGTGAACAATGTTCAGTATAAGATATGGTGTGAGGAAGTGTTGGCCCAAAATATGTTCATCTCAGTTTGAAAACCCATTTTTATGCTAAGTGATTTAAAGTCAGTTTTATGCAGTATGAACAGTTAATCAATGCAACAGTAAATCAACACAAACAGTTTTTAAAATGGTTCGATACGCTGGATCTTACGTCCATTGTCCTGAACAAAGCAGGAGTTCTTGGTTGCTTATACTGAGCAAGTCTCAGTCGATCTGTGTACTTGACAGATAATTTAGTTATAGTCTTAGTGACTTTACAAGATTCAAACACAATGTTTGATTTTTTCCAACTATGAAGGAGTTCTTACAATAAGAGCAGTTCAGAAAGCTAAATTCCTTCGAGTTTTTCTAAGCTTATGATAATACAATAAATTCGCTTAGAATAGAGAAAGGGAACTAATGAATCTCTAGAGTGATGAACTAAAAAGATCTCTCTGTATACGAGTTCTTCGATTTGATGGGCTTTAAGTTCGCTAGAGTGTTTGTGCAGTTGAAAGCTTTGGATCCCGATGATGTTGTTGTTTTCTCTGCATGAAGACTCTTCTCTATTTATAGTCTCGACGTATGAATAGATCCGTTGGAGGGAGTCTAGACAAGTGTAAAAAACGATAAGAAAAACGACCTTCTTCAATTTGAATGTTACTGTAGAGATTCCCTCTTTTTCAGTCTAGGAAGCAGCTTTATGTTAGAGCAGGTACAGTGCTGGTAGCTTCTCATTGGTCGAGGTTAGAGAGTAGGTGAGGTTTGTTCAAACTCCCAGAGCATGCTGAGTTTACTTCCTCTGATTCCTTGGACCTTTTACTGAATTGTCTTCTACCAACATTCTTCTGAGATGTTCAGTGCGTGGTTCGAATTTCTTTGCAGATACAGTGGGTTATAACATTCCTAACTGAGTTTCTTGATGCTGAGTTCTTCTGGCTGAACGACAAATATTCTACTGAATCATATCAGCTACTAAACTCTAGCAAGCCTACTGAGTTCATAACATGCTGAACTTAACTAAGTTATTACATTATATAAGGCTCATCATTCAACTGGAGTTTTGAGATCTTCAAATCTTATCATACTGAATCTCATATATTTTTATTGAAATCATCATATAATAATAATTCGTCGATGTATATATACAATTTAATATATTACATGTTATAAGATACAAACATATATAATTTAGTTTAATCTAATACAAACATTTAATTCAATTGAATATCTATTATTTTAAAATGATTTGTGATTAATTGTATAGCATTTGAGAAATGCTCATATATTATATATATACATATAGAATATTGATATTGAGCATTTAAATAATATGTTTTTATTGAAAAACTAAAATTATCAATATATTACGAAGTTGAAATAAGAAATAAATAAAATAGATTATTTTATAAATTAAGTAAAAATAAGAAATTGATAAAATTAAATAAAATTAAATTGAGATATTTGCATTAGATAAATAAATTTTATTTGAAATTAATTGAAGAATTATATGAAATTGAATTGAATTACATTTGAAATTAAATTCTTATTAGAATGTCAAAATGTAATTAAGAACTTAAAATCAATTAAAATTAAATTGAAATGTATTAAAATTAAATCACCATTGGGATATTATAAAAGATATTTATATTAAGTATACAATATCTTTTCTGAACCAAAAGGGAATCAATTTAATTGAATAAGATTTGTATTCCAAACGAAATCATTCGTTTACTTTAATTATAAATATTAATTTATAAAAAAATTAAAAATAACATTTTAAAAAAATAAATACTCCTTCCGTTCCGTTATTATTGTCTCCTTTGGTTTTGGCGAGATTAAGATTTTTTTTAAGTGTGTATTTTATGAGTTTTAATTGTATTAAAAAATGCGCACAATTTTCGAGGAGTGGTTAGTGAAGATTAGGGGTGTTAATCGGTACGGGTACGAGTTAACCGTAACCGATAATCGGTTACCCGTACCCGAAAAAATCAGAATTTTAGATACTCGTATTCGTACCCGATCGGGTATCGATTAACCTGGTACCCGATCGGGTCGGTTATCATGTTAACCGAAATTAACCTATTTACTTGTATACTGTTTTCTTAAATAAATCTTATATTTCAATTTTCACACACCCTTCTCAATCCTTGTTCTGCAGTTGTTTAAAATGGAAGATGTTAGCATGAGAATGTGGGTGGAGAAATTCAATATCTCAAGAATAGTGGAGTATGTTCACAGCTTGAATTTCTGCCAATTTGGATGCATAGAAGATTACATAACTGCCCATTACAAATCTCCAAAGCAGATGACTTGTCTGTGGGACAAACTCAGACAGCTAGGAAGGCCTTCATGTTGCAACATGAGATGACACGTACGACCGTAAGCACTAGCAGCAGCAATGTAGAACCCTCCTGAAAATAAAATCATCAAATTTTGCAGTGGAAGTATTTACAAAGTCATTAAGGTGGTAATGATCGTGCAGGGAATGAGGTGGTGGCTTATGAGGCTCCTTAGCCGTCGATGGGGATCCACCGCCTCGTGATGGTGTTGTTCCGGCAGCAGCGGCGGCAGACGATGCCGTCACCGGCGACGGCGTGCGGCAGCAGAAGTCGTTCTCGGCGTGCGGCAGCAGAAGTCGTTGACTCATCGTTTTTTGTTCTGACCCAGAAGACCCGCTGAAAACTTGGGTATTTTCGGGTTAACCGAACGGGTATCGATTATTTACCCATACCCATTAACTTCAATAATTTGATACCCGATACATACCCAATTAACCGATATCGGTTAATCGGGTATCCGATACCCCAATGGTACGGGTACGGGTACGGGTACGGGTATTAACTGAATACCCTATACCCGTTTAAGCAGCCCTAGTGAAGATTCAAATTTTTGCAGGGTATAGTTGAGACAATCAAATTTTTTTTCTATTTTTTTTATATTGTATTTTAAGAAATAATCTTAAATTTCCAAAAGATAAAAATAATAAATAGATTTGTGGAGAGAGAAAGTATGATAATGTGGGAATGAATATTAAGTCGGAGGACCCATTTTATTTTTTGTAAAAAACTATTTTTTTTTAGAAAAAAATTAATAATAAGATAATTCTATTAGAAAAGAAAGACAATAATAACAAGAAATAGAAAGTACTTCCTCCGTTCCATTTAACTTGTCTTCAAGCTTTTTCGGCACGGTTATTAAGGTGAAGTGAGTTTTAGTAGTAAAGGTGTGGGTCCTACGATTTAAATAAAGTAATTTAATAGTAAAGGTGTGGGTTCTACAATTTAAATAATGTGATTTAGTAGTAAAGGTGTGTGTCCTATAATTTAAAAGGTGGACTTTAGTTGTAAAGATATGGATCCTACAATTTAAAAACTTTCCTTTTTGGGTTGAAGACAAATTAAGTCGGACGGTCCGAAAAGGAAACAGCGATAAGTTGAATGGAGGGAGGGAGTATAATTTATTATTTAAAATAAATTAAAATAAATTATTTTAACCTCATCCAAAGGAATCTTTAATTGAATAAGTTTTGTATTCCAAGCCAAATCATTCATTTACTTTGTGTTATGAGGTTCTGACACGAGTTGGGTGTCCAATGTTGACCGGCTTGCTAAGTTGAAATAAATTAATCGCAATTAGTCTAACTTAGCAGTCTCAGATCTGTACTCTTATTTCACATATAAACAAACTCATTTCCCCCACACAATTCCAACAAATCTAATCTCTAAATATTCCGCATAATACGCCTCCAAGAGCTACCTAGTGAGAGAGAGAGACAATCACCGGTCTGGTGTGCAGCTATGGAAATCGTAACTGTAGCCGTTTCAATACTCCTCATCGCCCTCACTTTCGTCTTCCTACGCCGCCGCTCCGGCGGAGACAAACTCCCACCTGGGAGCTTCGGGTGGCCGGTGCTGGGCGAGAGCGTCGAATTCCTCTTCGGCAAGCCGGAGAAATTCGTGGGCAGCAGGATGAAGAAATACTCGCCGGACATCTTCAAAACCAAAATCCTAGGCGAGAAAACCGCCGTCATCTGCGGCCCCAACGGCCACAAATTCCTCTTCTCGAACGAGCAGAAATACTTCACCGCTTTCCGGCCCCACCCCATGCAGCACCTCTTCCGCTCCTACAAACCCAAGGAATCCAAGTCGGCTCCGCCGCCGCCGCCGCCGCAGTCCAAAGTCACCGACGAATCGAAGGTCATCCGCCAGCCCGGTTTCCTAAAGCCCGAAGCCCTGATGCGATTCTTAGCGAGGATGGACGCCACAACGCAGCAGCAGCTTCAGAAACACTGCGCCGGTAAAGACGTGGTAGAGTTTTACCCGCTCTCAAAAACAATTACCTTAACCATCGCTTGCCAGTTCTTCATGGGTATCGATAACCCGGAGCGGATCGCCCGCTTCGTTAAAAACTTCGATGACGTCACCGTCGGAATGCACTGCATCATGCTCGATTTACCCGGCACGATTTTCAACCGCGCCAACAAGGCGGCGGCGGCGCTTAGGAAGGAACTGATCGGCGTGATTAAGGAGAAGAAGCAGGCGATTGGAGGGGGAGCACCGTTGCACGATATCTTGTCGCACATGATCGTAGCCTCCGATCCAAGCGGGAATTCCATGCCCGAAGCCGAGATCGCGGATAAGATTATGGGACTCTTGACAGCTGGCTACAGCACCGTGGCTACGACTATGACTTTCTTGATGAAGTATCTGGGACTGCATCCGGAGATCTACGAGAGAGTCCGATCAGAGCAGCTGGAGGTTGCGGCGGGGAAGAAGGTCGGCGATTTGTTGGGGTGGGAAGACATGGGGAAGATGAAGTATTCATGGAATGTGATTTGCGAGACGATGAGAATGGTTCCGCCGCTGCAGGGGACATTCAGAGACGTGCTGGAGGAGTTCACCTACGCCGGCTACACAATCCCTAAAGGGTGGAAGGTTTATTGGACAGTGAGCACCACCAACATGAACCCGGACTACTTCAAGGACCCGGAGAGCTTCAATCCGTCGAGGTACGACGAGGGGGAGGCACCGCCGCCCTACACCTATGTTCCCTTCGGAGGGGGGCTCAGAATGTGCCCCGGGAAAGAATACGCGAGGCTCTCGATATTAGCGTTTGTTCATAACGTTGTCAAGAATTATAGATGGGAAGTGGTGGATCCGAATGAGAAGGTGAAAGGTGATATGATGCCGGAGCCAAAGAAAGGTCTGCCCGTCCGCCTTTACCACCATTAATGTGAACGGATTAATGTTGGTTGAAAGTGGACGACAGGACTTAGTTGTTGAATACATTTCATTTAAATATGGATACTATGTTTGTTTTAGTATTGTTTTTAATAATGTTGGAATGGAGAAAGAACGCTGAAATCTTTGTTTTAATCATACCTAACATTTCTTCACTTAGTTCCTTCTTGCTAATTTCACCCATTTTGAAATTCTTGATGGGGTTGGTTGGTGGGCCAAGAGGAGAAAATAAGAATTTGGAAATAAGAATGAGTGGTCAATGTTGTTCTCAATAATCAAATGCAGGCTGCACCCACAGTAAAAACAAGGACATGAAATAATTTCAATCGGCGACCTCTATTAATCTCTTCAACAAGTATATAAAGATAACTATGCTACGAAATCGGTGGTTAGGGGTTTGACCTATTTCTATGTGAGATATACTCTCCAAGATATTTATGAATTATAAAATGATTATTTTACATAATCTATCAGACCCTCGCAATCTTTTTTTTTTTTTTTTTTGATACGTGGAACCCGCAGCCGCTACCTTCGGTGCGCACTGGGTAAACCCCGCTCCTTGTGCAGTAGCCTGCAAACCACACAGGAGAGTTCAACCACCCTAGGCTAACCATAGGTGACAGGCTCCACAAAGTTGCTTCCAGTGGGATTCGAACCCAGGACCTATCGATCCCGGGCCAACCACCTTCACCAACTTTGCCATCCCAAGGGGACAGACCCTCGCAATCTTAGCTAGAGGAGAACGGATGTTAAGATTAACTCGAAAGTCTTCAAATAGAATGTGAGGAAGACCCTTTGTAAAAATGCTATCTGATAACGAGATGGAATGTGAAGGACTCGAACATGGCCTCAAGTAACGCGTTCACGAATCGGTTGTACCATGTGGCTAACCTAGATGAATACATCTAGCACAGTATGAGTCTTACTATTACGAGCCCAAGGTCACGAGAAGTCCCAAAGTTTAGAAGAAAAAGACTCCTGAACGTCAGTCGATAAAGAAGTTAGCATCTCCCAGTTCAGTAGTGAGATTTATTGACAGAAAGGGAAATATGTTGTCTGAAACCACCAGAGTTGTCAAACAGATTTGGGTTAAAAAAACTACTAATATTTGAGGACCCAACCTAAACATAAAGGGTACCTGAATTTAATTTTGCTTTGCAGGTGCTCAAATTACTAATATTTGAGGACCCTTGGATAGTGGATAGTGGATGCTCAAGGCACATGAGATACCAGAAGAATCTACTGGCCAACAACGTACAACAAGAAGGACCCAAAATTGAGTTTGGTGAGAACTCCAAGGGCTACACAAGGGGATATAGAACATTAAAAATTGGAACTGCCACAGTTCCTAGAGTAAATATGTTAAAGAACTTCAACATAATCTCCTTTCAGTCAATCCATTTTGTGATAACCTTAATAGAGTTACATTTGACGCGAGTTTGTGTGATGTTCTTGATAAATGTACAAGGAAAACCATGTTATCAGGATCGCAAAAAAGAAATATCTATGTTGCAAATTGGAATACTGCTGAACCTGAAGCCTGATTGCTGACACAGACCAAGTCAAATGACAAAACAGGTTGGCTTTGCCACAGAAGGCTCAGTCACCTGAATTTTAAAGCGATGAACAAGTTGGCTAGGGACTCAAAAGTCAGAGGATTGCCCAATGAAGTATTCAAGCGACACAGAAATTGTGAAGCATGCTTGAAGGGAAAGCAAATAAAGTCAAGCAATCCACCAATTCCGTCACCTTCTACTGATGAAATCCTTCAGCTGTTCCACATGGATTTATTCGAGTTAGTTTCTCCAGTGACAATCAGAGGCAAGAAGTATGCTCTCGTGGTTATAGATGACTACTCGAGATATACGTGGGTAATCTTCATTGCCAATAAGTCTGATATAAAGATTGAACTCCAAAATTCTGAAAAGATTAAGCTTGAAAAGGATATCAAAACACATAGAATACGCTCAGACAGAGGCACATAATTTCTGAATTCTATGATGAAATAGTAGTGCGAAGCTGAGGGAATTCAGCATGAGACGTCAGCAGCACGCGCGCCTCAGCAGAAAGTCCTTGCTGAACGAAAGAACATAACACCTAAAGAAGCAACAGGAACGTTACTCGCAGACTCAAGACTTCCCTCAAAATTTTGGGCAAAAACTACTGACACAATCTGCTACACTTAAAACTACTCATTACAGACACAAGCGCATATGAAGACAACATATGAATTATGGAAAGGGAGAACACCTTCTATTTCACATGGTGGGACTTTGGGTTGAATACCCGTAGACTTACAAAGTTACACTGAAATTCAAGAAAAATTGCTATGATCTTGATAATATAGAGGATTTTGTGGGATTATGCAAGTTCAAAATTATGTTGATTTTCTTGAATTATTAAGAAATGGGCTTTATTTTGAAGGCAATACAATGATTTTCTTGAATTTGGATTATGTATTAGCAAACTGTAGAGAATATGAAGTTAGATGAGTTTTCTTGAACTTACCTTTGCGCAAATGTTATATTGTAAAAGTATTTGGTTTCTTGTAGGGAGATTATACACCACTTGCACAAATTGAATTCAAATAACTACACCATAGTTGAACCAATTTTCCATTCCCTGGCTTACCAGCATCGGATTTTGATGAGAACTGTCTAATGCTTCAATTTTTGAGTTACTCTTTGAAAGTGATCACTTTTGTTACTTCATAATGGTTTTGCCCTTCAATTGATATAATAATTTGCCTTCTATGAACTTAAACAACAAAACTGAAAAGGTTCAACATTGTTGGGATGATGATTCAGATGATGAAAAAGAAAGCCATACACATCCAATAAGCAATTGAAGGAAATATAGAGAGAAAGAATTGTACCTTCCTCCACGTATGTTGTTGCAGCTCTGATTGTTGCTCGTGTTTTAGATCTTCTGATCTGTGTCCCGGCCTTTTTCTCACTCTAGGTGGTCAGAGAACTGAAGAAAATAATTTGTGTCTCTCTCACAACTCGCGTATGCGTTGAGTATGTGTACATGTCTATTCTCATTATGAACATAACACTATTATATATAGGCTTCAAAAACCAACATAATATTAATATTTGTAGTCCATTAATTTAATTATATACCTAATGAGCTTCTACATAATTAGCCCATAATATAATTAATTAATCTATTGGGCTACTAATATTTATCAATTAATTAGCCCATCCAATTAATTCCAGATAAATAACATTATTAAATAATGTAAAAATACATTAATCTATTAATAATGATTTTGAGAGACAATAAATAACTAGACAACTAATTGGGTCAAATCAGAGATCTAATACAAGAAATAAAGCAGGGACTCAAATTAATTAATTATCTATGCTCAGCCCAGAGCAATATTAATTAATAAACACAGATTCATTCCACTAGAGAATACGTGCTGACTTATCCCATTATCCCAAATTGAGCAAGTGCTTGCATTTTAGACTTAATTGATCCCCGTATTTAAGATAGAAATATCCATTAATTAATTAAGCTCACTGACAGCTTAAATTAATTAACATCTTATTATGTTCCTGAATAGTACCACTCGACCTCATTAACACACCTGAACTTAATCAACCGGCGGGGTTTAGTGTGCAAATCCTTATGAGTTCCTCAGGGGATATTATCAATCCATTTTACTAGGATACGGTTGCAAGATACAGACAACCAGCCTTAGCCACAAATAACTACTAACACCCAAGATACGTAGATCCATCAATACACAACCTTAAGTGTACTAGTAAAGACAAGAAACTAAGACAAGCCACTTCTTACCTAAACTACAACTTAAAACGACAACTTATCTTTAAGTTGTCTCAGCTGTGATAACTGTTTATATCTTGTCAGTTCAACAAATTTGTGTAGTCTTATGTGATACTCGACACACTACACAAATCTAATTTTTATACACGATAAACTATTACATCTGTATATATATATATATATATATATTTATCAGATAGGAGAATAAAATTGTGGTAAGGACAAAAACAAATTGTATACAAGCATAAAACTTGCTTCCAGTATACAAAATCCCAACAATTCTCCCACTTATACTAAAGCAAACTTTTAGTATATAATGTATCAGTTCTAGTAGTACTAACTAGTACTCAGCTGTCTATCCTATCTATCCCCGCATCTTCTCCCACTTATACAAAAGTTTCTACAGTCCGAAGTAGGGGGCATCTCTACCACTCCTAAGCCACGAACATACTTCTTGTAAGCCGGTAGTGGTAAGCACTTCATGAAAGGATCAGCTAGATTGTCTACAGTTCCAATTTTGTCAATCACCACGACTCCTCGATGTCCGAATTCTCGTATAATGTGGTACTTCCTGGCTATGTGTTTAGACGCCTTGTGAGATCTATCAAGATCTAGGAGGAAATTCTTGAGCCAAACTGCCTCTTTTGAAGCCTCTGAAGCAGCCACATACTCTGCTTCCATGGTTGAGTCCGCAATGCATTTCTGTTTTGCACTCCTCCATGAAATGGCTCCACCTCCTAAGGTAAACACATAACCCGAGGTAGACTTCTTCTCGTCTCTTTCAGCCTGGAAATTCGAGTCCGTATAACCCAAAGGCACTAGACTGTCTAACTGGTAAACAATTCTATAATCTCTAGTCCGTTTAAGGTACTTGAGAATATGCTTGACCGCAGTCCAGTGTTCCTTTCCAGGGTTAGACTGGTATCTTGAGACCATGCCTATAGCATATGAAATATCTGGTCTCGTATAAAGCATCGCATACATGAGGCTACCGCCAGCGGAAGCATATGGTACTAGCCTCATATTTTCTATCTCTTCAGGCGTTTTAGGGCACGGATTCTTGGATAGAAAAATGCCATGTCTGAAAGGTACCGAACCTCTCTTGGCATTTTTCATGCTAAAACGAGCAAAAAAAGTGTTGTTGGGAGATGATTCAGTCCTTCCACAAATTATTGGGAGATAACTCAGTAGCCTATTACTCTGAAGATTTGAAGATCCCAAAACCCTACTTTGACTGATGAACCATTCCTTTATAATTTGTTGTTCTGTCTCTAAGAGTTTCAGACTCAGTAGACACTCTTCGTTTTAGTTCAGGCGCTCAGTTCTGTCCGTTGGCTATTCAGCAGACAATCAACCTTAGTACCAGAAGAAGAAGACTCAGTGATACTGGACTCAGCAGGAGCAGTATACTGAAAGGAGTCAGTGGAACTGAACTCAGCAGGAGTAGTTCACTGAACTCAGAGTTGATATTCAGTAGAGCTAACTCAGCAGGAGTATGCTACTGAATATAGATCAGACTCAGCAACGGCTGAACAGTCTTCTGACTCTCAGGATTTACCAAGTCAAATCAGCAGAGTCATACGAGGTATACAGAAGTCAGCTTCAGATCTATCTTGAAGTCTGTTTTGTCTCACCCACTTTCTTCAGCCTCGACCAATGACAAGCGACCAGCTGTCTACTTTCTGATTAAAGCTGCAAGTCAACAACTTTCCAGAAATGGAGGAAAAGGACTCTGCCACCATCTTTGAAAGAGCCGTTAGCTACCCAAAAGAGAGAGACACAAGGATCGTCATCTCCAACGGATCTATCCATGTCTCTGCTCTATAAATAGAGGGATAATTTCAAATTGAAGCTCACCTACAACACAGACAAGAATACACGAGCATTCACGAGCAACTCAAAAACGACTTAAGCTTTCCGCAAGAACTTCAAAGAGTAATCTCCGGCAAAAGGCGACATACTTGCTCATAGGGAACCAATCTGAACCAGATTATAAAGCCTCTAGTATCCAAGCGACTGAATATGAACCCAAGTCTCTATACTTAACCGTTCGTCGCTCTAGAAGCCACTTTCTCATTCCCTATCCCTCTAACCTAAGCTCAGCAGATCTTATCCATAGCTTAGACGAAGGAGTTCATATCTGAACTAATCCTTATTGTAAAGGACTCCTTCATAGTTGGAGAGTTTGTCAAACGCTTTAGTTTGATACATTGTAAATGGAGACTTGCTCAATATAAATCTCAAGACCAGTGTTTGTCCAGTGTACAAACCGACTGAGACTATCTCAGTATAATACATAGCTTCCTGATTTTTCGGGACAGTGGACGTAGGATTGTTGGATCCAAACCACTTTAAAAACTGTCTGTGTTCTGTCTCTTTACTGTTGCATTGATTACTGTTCATACTGAAAATATTTCTAAATCATTCAACTGAGTTTCAGCAAAGCTTAATCGATCGCACTAATATAATGAAACTGTTTTCTTAAAAACATTTTCTTAACTCAACTGAATTTGGGCCTACACATTTCCGCACTATACTGAACTTCAGCTGAACGGTATTGAATTCTGACTCAAGTCAGCTAGCAGGCCTCTGTGAAGTCAGTCACTCTGCCACGCGATCCAGAACAACTTATTTGGTCTACTGAACTTGTTCAGTACGGCACACTCCTGAAAAGGACTGTTCGCATTTAAAGTTGAGAAATTGTTTTCAGGTGTATTCACCCCCCCCCCCTCTACACCTGAACGTTTAACCTCGGGACCAACAATTGGTATCAGAGCAGGAGTTCTATAAGACTCTTGTTATTCTGAAACTGGTCTACTTGAACGGATCCAGAAAACGTTTTCACTACATATCATTCTGCATTCATATTATTATCTACTATGTCTGATATGTCAGGAATCAGGATGCTACCCATGTTCTCAGTAGAGAATTACGGGGTATGGTGAGTCAGAATGGAGGCGCATCTGACTTCCCTCCACGACAGCATGACAGAGGTACTCGAGGACGGATCTATCGTTCCGATGGTTGATAGTGCCGTAACTCAGGACCCAACACAAGGAGGAGGCATGGTGACCGGGAAGAAGATCCCTAAAGACAGAAGTCTCTTCACCCCTGAGGAGAAAAAGCTTCACAACTTAGACCGGATCGCCAGAAACGCTATACTAACCACCCTGAGCGATTCTTATCTCGGGAGAGTTCAGGGCTGCAAGTCCGCGAAGGAACTCTGGGATGCTCTAGCGCTATTGAGTCGGGGGACTCAGAAGATCAAAGCAAACAAACTGGCGCTAGAACTTTAGAAGCTGGAGAGACTGTCTCTCATGCCTGGTGACTCCATTGAAGATCTTAACGTCATATTCATGGATCTGATGAACTCAATCAACGGGTTGGGAAAGACGTTCTCCAACCGAGAGATGAATCTCAAGATTTTGAGGGCACTGCCAGATGGTCATTGGACTCCCTTTGCTACTTTACTGAGACATTCTGATTTAGATACTGTTACTCCTGACCATATCTTTTCAGAACTTAAAGCTGAGGAGTTCGAGTTTGGTCTACCTTAAAGGAAGCAGCGAGCTGAAGCTGACACCCAAGTCGACCATTCTTTCAAAGCATCAGTCAACACAACAACTCCAGCGTCTAGCAAGGCTGAACCTTCACTCAATGACATACAAGAAGGAAACCTGGCTAAGAAGTACGCGCTGCTTGTCATAAAGTATCAGAAGGAGAAGGAGAGGCGCAGAAAACTCTCAAGAGTCGTCAGAGACTCCAAGGGTAAGTGTGAGTATACACCTAAGCACACTCCTGACTCACATATTTCTGACTGCAGGAAATAGGAGGACTCAGCTCAGTCGAAAGACAGCGAGAGCAAAGAAGAGAGAGTCACTACCTGCTACAACTGCAAGAAGCCAGGACACTATCATTATGATTATCCTGAGCTCAGTACTGCTGAGAGAGCAGCACACAAAGCTCGAAGGGAGAAGTTCATCAAGAAGCGTTAAGCATATATAGCTGGTGAACTCTCAGACGACTCAGATGAAGTCGATTCCTTCATGGATTCATCCGACGATGAAGCGGCATTCATGGCCATAGAGCTTGAAGAAGACACTGAAAAGTCTCTCATGGCAGGAGAAGAGGATGAGGTAAACTCTCACGCTCCATTAAACTCCTCTTCATACTGCACACACGACATTATTTCAAGTGCAGATGAGAATCTAGACGTCGCAATCACATATGAAGAACTACTCGACGAGCAGATTCAGATGAGTCTGAAGCTCAGTAAGACTCTTCAGGAGTTGGATACCCTGAAAGTGGAGAATCAGAGACTTTCTCAGGAGAGTCAGGTTGCTACTGAGTCTGAAGGACTTGTGTTGAGACTCAGGGAGCAGATAAACTCTTTGATGGCCTAGTCTCAGCTTCAAGAAGATCAGTCTCAGTACTGACCAATGACTTGACTCAGAAAGATACTGAACTGAGTCTACTGAAGCAAGAGTTGTTAGGACTTCAGACCGAGCATGAACCTAAAGAAGAGTGATGATGTCTGGAGAAACCTGATAACAGAGCGGTACATGGGCGTTGAAAAGAAGCTTGAGGCCATGCTAGCCAGCAACAAGCCTAAGCACTGCAAGGAGGTACTTTGATTCAGCCATGGAGCCTCCTCATCTGCCCCCGTACGCTCAAAAAACCGGCTAGCTGATAGATTTGTTCATGGGGAGACCATCAACGCAGAGATTTTGAACCCCCTAGCCAAGAACAAAAAAAAGATGCTGGCACCTCATCCCAGCTATCAGCATTCTGACAAGAAGATCAGTTCCAAATCACCCCAGTTCAGTCAAAGGGGAATCAGAAAAGTTAAGTGGGCTGATCAGTATGGACCTCCGCAGCTGACACATCCAGCTCAGTATGGGTCATATTATTATGATCCTATAGTCAGGAGAGGACCTAAAAGTCAGAAGAAGAAGAAGAAGAAGAATGCCGTACAGAAGGCAAAGGTCAGCAGTCCACCAACTCAGAAGATCAGGACTCCTGAACTTGTGAAGCCTCAGTAGTCAGCATCGACCAGTCCAGTGGTCAAGTATGTTGATCAAAGTGGGAAGAAACTGTCTGAGACCACCAGGGTCGTAAGACAGATCTGGGTTTCCAAAACTAGCATCTAAGGACCCAAAATAAAAAATAAAGGGTACCTAAATATTATTCTGTTTTGCAGGTGCACAAGGACCCTTGGTATGTGGACAACGGATGCTCAAGACACATGACATACCAGAAGGACCTACTAAAGAATTGTACTACTGAAGAAGGACCTCGAATCGAGTTTGGAGACAACACAAAAGGCTATACCAGAGGCAATGGAACACTCAGCATTGGAACGGCAACAGTTCCAAGAGTATCATATGTTGAAGGACTTCAGCATAACCTTCTCTCTATTACTCAATTATGTGATAACTCGAATAGAGTGATTTTTGACGCTGGTTTCTGTGATGTTATCGATAAATCTACAGGGAAAACAGTGTTATTAGGTTCGCGCAAAAAGAATACCTACGTAAAGACAGGAGCAGGAACTCTAAACCAGAATTTGAGGACATCAGCAAGCAGCTACAGGATCTGAGCCTGAAAGATAAAGTTGAAAAGCTCCAGCTGTGTTGGGATGATGATTCAGATGAAGAAACTGAAGATAAGCCAACTGAATCTCAGACAGTAGCAGAAGTAGCTGAACAGATTGACTCTACTGAACAGAGTCAATCCCAGGTAACTCAGGTCGATGAAGAAACCCAAGTGGTAACTGAGACCTCTACTTAGGATAATAATTCAGGGGGAACGAAAGAAGTTCCTGAGCTAAATGCGTCTGAACCTGGTGACGTAGTAGACCCAACTCTAGTAACTGAATTGCTTCAATCTCAGAATAGTACAACTGAAATGCCTAACTCACCTACTATCTGTGTTGAACAAATCTCAGATGAAGAGTTGAAACATCGTAGATCGTGGCTGGGCGCTCACACTTCTGATCTGATTAGTGGAGATCCTTCAGCAAGCGTAAAGACAAGATCCAGATTCTGTCAAGGAGAAAGTGCATTATATTCCTGCTTCTTGTCTACTGAAGAACCTCAGTCAGTTGACGATGCACTTAAGGATGCTGATTGGATCATAGCTATAAGCAGGAGCTGAATCAGTTCACGAGAAATGAAGTATGAGAGCTAGTTGACAGACCCCGACATCAACGTATGATTGGAACTAAATGGGTCTTCAAGAACAAGCGAGACGAAAACAACGTTATAGTAAGGAACAAAGCAAGACTCGTGGCAAAAGGCTACTGTTAAGCTGAAGGGATAGATTTCGACGAAACGTTCGCTCCAGTTGTAAGATTGGAGGCAATTAGACTATTCCTAACCTACGCAACACATCAACGATTCAGAATTTATCAAATGGATGTGAAGTTTGCGTTCCTGAATGGCGTGCTGAAAGAAGAAATCTATGTAGAACAGCCTCTCGGCTTTCAGCAGGGACATCAGGTCTACAGACTCAGAAAGGCTCTGTACGGGTTAAAACAAGTACCAAGGGCTTTGTACGATACCCTGGCAGAGTTTCTTCTTCAGAAAAGTTTTTAGAAGGGCACAGTAGACCGCACATTATTCAGCATTCAACTGGAAGACGACATCCTACTCATGCAGATCTACGTAGATGACATAATCTTCGGATCGAAGAACGTCATCATGTGTCAGCAATTTGAGAAAACGATGAAGGATAAGTTCGAGATGTCAATGATGGGAGAGATGAATTATTTCCTTTGTTTTCAAGTCAAACAATCTGAGAAGGGAACGTTCATCAATCAAAGGCAAATACACTCGAGACCTCATCAAAAAGTTCGGCTGCACATCCAGAAAACCAATCAAGATCCCGATGAACACGAACAGGAAAATTGATCTTGATAAAGAGGGAGTATGAGTAGACCATACTGAATTTCATGCTATTATAGGTTCATTATTATATTTAACTGCTACCCGACCTGACATAACTTATGTTGTAGGTGTCTGCGATCAATTTCAGGTAAATCCTAAGCAGAGTCACATGGACTCAGCAAAGAAGATTCTCCGCTATCTCAGAAGAACACCTGACATGGGTTTATGGTATCCAGCAGATGATAATATTGAACTAACTGGTTATCCTCGATGCCGACTATCGAGATGTAGAATTGACCGAAAGTCAACTTCTAGAATTTGTCAGTTCCTTGGCAGTAAGCTGATTTCGTGGTTTTCAAAGAAACAGCATTCAGTAGCGACGTCAACTACTGAAGCTGAAATCCTTTGGCTGAGACAGCAGCTACGCGACTATGATGTTATTCAGAATGAAGTGCCGATCTTCTGCGATAGCACCAGTGCAATTGCAAACACTCAGAATCTTGTACTTCATACAAGATGCAAGCACGTGGACATCATACACCACTTCATTCGCGATCATGTCGAAAAGAAGGATATCAGAATGGAGAAGATCCATACTGACCGACAAAGGGCAGATATTCTGACCAAGCCTCTAGTTGAAGCCAGATTCAGAGAACTTTCAGTAGAGCTACGTCTGCTGGACCCTACTGACTCCAGTCAGTAACTGGATTCAGGAGAGGAGCATTCAACAAGGGGGAATGCTCACTCTCAGTACTGAGTAAATTCAGTACATAGAGACTCAGCAATCATCTACACGAGGTATCAACTGACTACGATGTTCAACTGACAGGTTTGCGTATCTCTACTCAGTAGCCAATGAAATATTCTGTGCATTTATGATTCAGATTCAGCTTCGTATTCAATGCCTTAGAAAATGTCATTTAATATAACGGTTTACATTAAATACACGACATTCTATGTAAAGCATGCTGAACTCTGCGGCGCATTAAATGCATGTCGTATCAAGTTACTTCTTTGGCTAGTTACAACTGTATTTTGACTTAGGCGGCTAAATTGATCATTACCTATTTTATAACATTAAATCTTAGCCGTCTATCTCATAAAGCTATTTCAAACTGAACCATGAATTTTTAACTGTTCATCTTCTTTAACATATAAAAAACACGTTCAAAGTTTAGAAACCGCCATTTTCACTCTGCAAATTTTTCGAGCCCTAGATTTTCTGAGAATTACCCTTATTTCCTTGCAAACTTTCATCTCAAAACAAAGCTCATAAACTCTCAGGTAAATCTTTAATGATTATTCAGCATCGTATTTGATACTTATAATATTTTTCAATTCGATACTCATATTTTTCACTTGCAGAATATAAATCATGGCAGGAACATACGTCAGCGTTCCTCTGGATCTGCAAGAGATCCTTGAGAAGGATCGCCTCTGGTGCGAACCGATGATGGAGTTCGACGCCTGTGAGCTCGACTACATGGAAGAGATCTTCGACGCTCTCAGAGCGACAGGCTTGGAGGGTTTTCTGTCCAGGAAGCCATCGTATTTCCTCCCGCGCCAAATTGCTGAGTTGTACTTGAACTCAGAGTCAGCAGAAGGAGACATCCGATGCAGATTCATTACTCATACTGTTGCTGATCCATCTCATGTCATTTCTGAGATCAGGACGATGTCAGTTAAGGAAGCTCTTCAGCGTAGCTTCAAATTTCCCAATGAGGGATTTAGCACGGTGGGATACAAAGATGATCTTATGGATGAGTATTTAGAAATCTTCTGCGGGAAGCCAACTACATTCAGAGCATCCTTCCCAAAGAACGCCATGCTCCCTCAGTTCAGAGCCCTCGCCTACATCGTCACTCAGCTGCTAACGAGTCAGGCCGGTTCTTTTGATCAAGTATCAAGGCTGAAGATACAACTAATGATGGCCATACACGATCACGCCAAGATCAACTGGACTGAGTTCTTTCTCAAGGAATTCATGACTCAGTCCGCCAAGTTCGACAAATTATCCCAATGCCTAGCCGTGAAGGGAGCAATTATACGGACTGAAGCTATCAGTCATGATAGAGGACTTTTGTGGAACCGACAATGTAGTATAGGCTGATAAGCTATACTTTAATCCGAAGAAGGTCAGGTTCCAGAGCAGGGCAGCGGCCCTTCAGCAAATTGGAGCTGGGCCTGCTGATCCCAAGACAGGAGCTCAGAAGACCTCCACTCCCACAAAGAAGAGGTCGCCTCCTAAGTCTACTCCCAAGACAATGACCAAGAGACTAAAGAAAGTCAGTGAGGTCGTAGCTGAACCTCCTTTGCAGCTAAGGGACGAGGCTAAGTCCTCAAAGAAGACTCTGTCAGTGGAGAAAGTCGTCTCCACTGAACAAGGCGAAACAGTGGACCAAGGGGTAGAGACTGAACAGATCCCTACTACTCAGAGCCACTTGGATATCCCTCCACTCAGCAGCATTCCATCTGCTGAGAAGCAACAGTCTCCGATAGAAGTAGAAGACTTAAAGACTGCTTCTGAATCAGAATTGATCGGGATGGAGGCATCTGCTCTACAATCAAGAGCCTCCCGAGAGATTTCTGTGCATATTCCGGAGGTAGCCAACCATACGGATCTAATCATATTAGCAAGGCAGGCTAGGCTCCACACGCTGATCAGGTTCCAGGAGTGGTCAACCCTAAACAAGCTGATCAAACACAACTCCTGCGAACAACTCCACGAAGAGGAGTTGATGATAAGGAACAAGATAGGCTACTCAGAGCCTTCTGACATCTGTTTCTTAGACGACCTGAGGGCTGCTATGCTTGCCATGCTGAACAATCGCCTACCCACCTCAGCAACGGTGCCCTCAGATGGGTCAGACCCCAATGATCAGGACCCACCCGGTGATTCAGGCCCTGAGAAGCCTGATGAGGGAACTCAACTGGACAAGGATGCTCCTACTTCTACAACTGAACCACCACTCAGCATCCTTGCACCAGGACAGTCGGAGGCTGGTACCTCGAAGACGGCTGAACCAGCCCAGCTATTGCTGGAGTCAGCGTTCGAGGTAGCGCCCAGCCCTAAAAGCCGACGATCGAAGTCAGTGGCTAGGGCACTGAGGAGTTAAGGAACTCAGAATAGACTCCTCGCCCGTGCCGTCCACAAGATATGGAGGCAATCCACGCAGGCTCAGAGTGAGGAGATTAAGGGGCTCAGGACATCGATTCAAAACACACCTGCCCCTGACTTCTCAACAATTCTGACAGAAGCACTTGCCACTCAGCGAGCCAACTTCGAAGAGCAATTGAAGCTGATAGAGGTTGGCTAAGCTAAACTTTTGGAAGAATACAAGGCCGCCCAGTCAGCTCATACTGCATCTATCTCCTCTATCTCTCAGGCCTCCGAGCTCAAACTCCTAACCATTCAGAAGGCCATGGAAGATAAGGTGGATCAGAAGTTGTAGGACATTCAGACTGCAGTGGAGAACTCTCACAAGAAGTACAGCGAACAACTGATAGATGAGAGGAATGAGCTGCATGAGAGACTTGTAAAGCTGCAATATGCCTTGGACGATCTTTCCACAGCTTACAAAAGTCTGGATAAAAAGGTACAGATTCCCACCCCTGGTTTATTTGCTGATGCCAAAAAGGAGGAAGGAAAGGTGAAGGTACCTGAAGGGAAGGAGAAGGTACTTAGAGTACCAAAAGGAGTTAGGACAGTGGCAGGAGCAACTCAGAGTCAGCAATCTGCTCCCACTGGTTCTTCTACTCAGACAGCACAGGGTGAGGCCCAGGGTGTCTCAGCAGCAGGGGCTGTAGTGCCTGCTGAGACTGGCCCAAGTGGCTCAGGACCCAAGGATTCTGCTACTCAAGCAACTCAGACGCCAAGCGATATCATCAAAGAAATTACTGAGTATGCAGAGGAGGATTCAGAAGAGGAAGAGGTTCCTCTACCTCCTCCAGTGCAAGGAAAGGGAAAGATAGTACTGAAGCTTCCCACTCTTCCCAAGAAGAAAGGAACTAAAATATTCATCACTCCTGAGGAAGAAGCTCAGATAGCTACTGATGAAAAGCTAGCTAGGGAGATTGTCGAGGCTGAGGCTGCCAACAAGCCAAAGAAAAAGTCAGCAAAGGGCAAAACTAAGGCTCCAGCAGGGGGAAGAAAGCCTGGGACAAGGAGAAAGAAAGAGAACAGCAGCAGCAGCAGAAATCTGGTCAGCAGGGTACTTCCAAAGAGAAATCTTCAACACCTGCTGACTTAGAAGAAAAAGACCATGTGCCCTCCTATGTCCCCTCAAAAGCTCAAGAGCAAGAAATGCAAGAGATATGGGATCAGATGGAGAGGTACCTAGACAGAGGAGCTGAAGCCGGATGCATTGAAGCAAAGAAGAGAAAGGCTCGGGACCGGGCCGATCTAGAAGCCCTGAGGATTAAGGCTGAGAAGGAAGCAAGCCAAAGGATTCCTGAGAAAGCTGACATTCCTTATAAATACAGAAGACTCAGGAAGCCTACAGACCTCAAAATCCACAGATGGGCCAGAGTTGATGATTGGATGCCATGGGAACGGACTCAGAAGTGGGAGACACTGAAGGCAGACTATATCAAGAGATTCTACTTCTGGAGATACTGGCCTGACATGCACAAGTCCATTGCCTATGTTGAATGGCTTCTAAAGACTGACCCGAAGATCTATGCAAGAGTCCAGAAGGCCATAGCATATAAGATTGATGTCAGGGTCCCAGCTCCCAGACTTATGCCTCCCCCACTGAAGCTTGATGGTTCTGTACATTATGGGGTGATTGAGAAGGAGATCAAGGATGTTGCCCAAGCCAAACAGTTAGATGAAGATGAGCCTGCTGATATGCCTAAGATACTGAAGCTGAGGAAGGTCACTTACAGAATGCATGGACTGCCACTCCCTGAAGCAAAATCAAAGGACTTCAAAGACCGGATTCAGCAGTTCAGAAGATGATAGATAGCTTCCTGTAATTATGTTCTATCTTTCTTAGAATAGCAAGTCTGATGTATCTGTACTGACTTTTCTCCATATATAATACATCACTTCTATTCGGCTCTGACAATACCTTATTGTCTATATGGCCCTGTTTATTTTATGCTTAACACTCAGAATCACTCAAGTGATTACTGACTCACACACTCACTGAATATATTTATCTGTCAGCTCTTATCTTGTTAGATTCTAATATGTTAGATTGCTTAGAAGGGTGAAAATGTTGTTGGAAAGGGGGAAATTGCTGTAAAGTTTCTGTATAGTTTCTGATATTTCTTCCCTGATTCCCTCAGCAGTCTAGAACTTGAAGAACAACTCCAATAATTCTACTTGTAATACTTGTAAGGAGCTCTGTTTCTGATAGTTATAATGTTAGGTTTTGGCATCATCAAATAGGGGGAAAATGTTGGGAGATGATTCAGTCCTTCCACAAATTATTGGGAGATAACTCAGTAGCCTAGTACTCTGAAGAGTTGAAGATTCCAAAACCCTACTTTGACTGATGAATCATTCCTTTGTAATTTTTTGTTCTGTCTCTGAGAGTTTCAGACTCAGTAGACACTCTTCGTTTTGGTTCAGGCGTTCAGTTCTGTCCGCTGGCTATTCAGCAGACTATCAACCTCAGTACCAGAAGAAGAAGAAGACTTAGTGATACTGGACTCAGCAAGAGCAGTATACTGAAAGGAGTCAATGGAACTGAACTCAGCAGGAGTAGTTCACTGAACTCAGAGTTGATATTCAGTAGAGCTGACTCAGCAGGAGTATGCCACTGAATATAGATCAGACTCATCAACGGCTGAACAGTCTTCTGACTCTCAGGATTTACTAAGTAAAATCAGCAGAGTCATACGAGGTATAGAGAAGTCAGCTTCAGATCTACCTTGAAGTCTGTTTTGTCTCACCTACTTTCTTCAGCCTCGACCAATGACGACGACCAGCTGTCTACTTTCTAATTAAAGCTGCAAGTCACCAACTTTCCAGAAATGGAGGGAAAGGACTCTGCCACCATCTTTGAATGAGCCGTCAGCTACCCAGAAGAGAGAGACACAAGGATCATCATCTCCAACGGATCTATCCATGTCTCTGCTCTATAAATAGAGGGATACTTTCAAATTGAAGCTCACCTACAACATAGACAAGAATACACGAGCATTCACGAGTAACTCAAAAACGACTTAAGCTTTCCGCAAGAACTTCAAAGAGTAATCTCCGGCGAAAGGCGACATACTTGCTCATAGGGAACCAAGCTGAACCAGAATATAAAGCCTCTAGTATCCAAGCAACTGAATACGAACCCAAGTCTCTATACTTAACCGTTCGACGCTCTAGAAGCCACTTTCTCGTTCCCTATCCCTCTACCCTAAGCTCAGCAGATCTTATCCATAGCTTACACGAAGGAGTTCTCATCTGAATTGATCCTTATTGTAAAGGACTCCTTCATAGTTGGAGAGTTTGTCAAACGCTTTAGTTTGATACCTTGTAAACTGAGACTTGCTCAGTATAAATCTCAAGACCAGTGTTTGTCCAGTGTACAAACCGACTGAGACTATCTCAGTATAATAAATAGCTTCCTAATCTTTCGGGGCAGTAGACGTACGATTGTTGGATCCGAACCACTTTAAAAACTGTCTGTGTTCTGTCTATTTACTGTTCCATTGATTACTGTTCATACTGAAAATATTTCTAAGTCATTCAACTGAGTTTCAGCAAATCTTAATCGATCGCACTAATATACTGAAACTGTTTTCTTAAAAACGTTTTCTTAACTCAACTGAATTTGGGCCTACACATTTCCGCACTATAGTGAACTTCAGCTGAACGATACTGAATTCTGACTCAAGTCAGCTAGTAGGCCTCAGTGAAGTCAGTCACTTTGCCACGCGATCTACAACGGCTTATTTAGTCTACTGAACTTGTTAAATACGACACATCCTGAAAAGGACTGTTCGCGTTTAAAGTTGAGAAATTGTTTTCAGGTGTATTAACCCCCCCCCCCCCTCTACACCTGAATGTTTAATCTCGGGACCAACAAGTGTCAATGTAGGATGCTTGTGATAAGCTTAACATCCTTTTTTGGCGATCTCGGATGACCTTGATCCCAAGGATGTAAGTAGCTTCACCTAAGTCCTTCATTTGAAACTGCTCGGATAACCACGTCTTTACGTCTGATAACACTTCAACATTGTTGCCAATGAGAAGGATGTCATCTACGTAAAGTTCAAGAAACACCACTGATTCGTTAACACAAATACGGTACACACACACACCTTGTTAGGACATGATACAAATCCATAGGATTTGACTACCTCGTCGAAATGTTGGTGTCATAACCGGGAAGCTTGCGTAAGTCCATAGACTTCTTAAACTTCCAAACTAGATGCTCTTCGCCCTCCTTCACATAACCATCTAGCTGTTTCATGTAGATGTCTCTATCTTTTTCAAGGTGACCGTTTAGGAATGCGGTTTTGACATCCATTTGCCAGATCTCAAGGTTCATGTGAGCTGTTGTGTCAAGGAGAATCCGAATGGACTTGATCGTTGTTACAAGCGAGAAAGTCTCTTCGTAATTGATACCTTCTTTCTGGGTAAAACCCTTCGCCACTAGCCTGGACTTAAATGCCATGATCTCTCCATTTGGTCCTCATTTTCTCTTGTATACCCACTTACTACCAATAGTCTTGCTGCCCTCAGGTAGTTTAGTGATCTCGTATACATCCATATCAATTATGGACTTAAGTTCTGAGTCCATGGCGATTTGCCATGAATCTGCATCTCTATCTCCCACTGCTTCGTTGTAAGTCCAGGGATCCCCGGGAGATGGTCAGATGTCTCCCCAGTAAACATATACCGATCAGGTGAATATCACCATCCCACTACGACGAAGAGTGTCAGGCATTGTGTTAACAGATTGTGCAGTTTCTCATGGAGCTCTATCTTTCACAACTGGCTCTGTGAGTGGATCTCGATCACCTTATAATTCCTCTAGGATGATCTCGACTCTAGACTTGTGATTACTAATATAATACTCCTCTAAGAACCGAGTGTTGGTGCTAACAACGATCTTCTATTCCTTAGGATCATAAAAATAACCACCTTTCGTTTCCTTAGGATACCCTATAGAAAGCATAACCTCTGAACGTGGCTCCAACTTGTCGGCCTGCTTATTCAACATATAAGCAGGACACCCACAAATCTTTATGTGGTGCATACTGGCTTGTGCCCGCTCCACAACTCAACCGAAGTCGTGTTAACCGACTTAGATGGCACACGGTTCAATAAATTTGCTGCAGCCTCTCGGGTATAGCCCCAAATGGAAACTGGCAAAGTGGAAAGGGGACTTGGGCCAGGTCCGCCGCTGAGGACGCTTCTCCAGACTACAATTCGGACGACGAAGCCGCCCGATTCTCAAGTTGGACTTTTCCCGGTTCGCTTGATGTTACTAGGGGAATCCTTGCAATCCTCCGCTTATTGATGCATAACTCATCATGGACAGAACCATCTCTAAGAGAGTTCGGTTCCTTCTCGCTGACACACCATTCTGCTGAGGTGTGCCCGGTGCTGTTAGCTGGGATGTAATCCCACATTCTGTCAAGTAGTCCTGGAACTCGTTTGATAGGTATTCCCCACCATGATTAGATCACAGTGTTTTGATTTCTTAACTTCTTCTCCACTTCAACTTTGAATTCCTTAAAGGTTTCGAAGCAATCCAACTTGTGGCGAAGAAGGTATATATATCCATACCTCGAGTAATCGTCCGTAAATGTGAGGAAGCACTCATACCCTCCACGAGCTTGTGCAGACATAGGTCCACACAAGTCAGAATGAATCAAACTTAGTGCTTCCGTGGCTCTATAACCTTTTGCCTTAAACAGGCCTAGTCACAATCTTTCTTTCCAAGCAGGATTCACAAGTTGGAAATGGTTCAACTTGGAGAGACTCCCATGATCCATCTTTCACCAACCTTTGGATCCTATTCAGATTGATGTGACCTAGTCGTAGATGCCATGTATAAGTTTGATTTGCCATATAAGATTCTTTCCTCTTATTAGGATTTGATGATGAGGAAGGAACATTAACAGAATTATGCGGTTTAGAAGTAATAGTACATAAAGATCTGTTTAATGGCCCACCATAGATAAAATAATCGTCTCTCATGATAGAAACTTAACTATCAAAACTTGATTATAACCATCCATGGTCTAGAGTTTTGAAACATAAATTATGTATCGCCTAAACTCAGGAACATGTAAAACATCTTTAGTTACTAATCAGAACTATCAAAAGAAAGATATAAATCTCCAATGGCAATTGCAGGAACTCTTGATCCATTGCCCATTGAGACTACTACATCGCCATCGCTCAATTCCCTTTTCTGCAAGAAACCTTGCAAGGTGTAACAAACATGATCTGTTGCCCCCGAATCCACTACTCACTCGTGGGTAGAAGAGGAAACTAGAACATTCTCAGTTACAAGAGCGATTCGCGTCTCATTCTGTTTTACCTTGAAGTTTGGACATTCAGTTTTCCAATGTCCAACCTTACCACACTTGAAACACTTCCCCTTAGGTTTTGGAACCCCTCCGGTAGGAGCTAACTTTGTGCTCCTACTGCCCTTATTGATATTCGTAGCCTTCTTGCCCTTTTTCTTAATTCCACCTTTCGGATGGTTCCTTGAGCTGCTAGTAGTGTTCAAGACTTGGGTCCCCTTACCTTTAGTCTGACCCATGATTCCTTCTGTAGTGATTAATGCACTCGAAAGTTCATTCAGAGTGTAGTTTTTCTTTGACATTACTACATTTAGGCGAAAATTCGCGTATGACTTAGGTAGTGAATGCAGAATGATATCTATATTGATGCCAAGATCCAAGATATCACCAACATTTGCAAGCCGATCTAGCAGCTCGATCATATGTAAAATATGATCCTGCACGGATGCACCTTCGGTCATAGAGTAGGTCGTAACCTGCCTCAAGAGATGAAATCTCTGAGATCTATCGATCTCACCAAACTTTTCAGCCATAGAATCCCATATCACTCCCGCATGAGGCGTGTTTTCATACTGTAAAGCAAGAGAACCGATCATGGTAGATAGAATGACAAAACGAGTCTTGTCATTATCCTCAGATTGTTGCTTGTGTTTTAGATCTTCCTCCACATATAGAGAGGAAGTTGTATGTTGTTGCAGCTCTAATTGTTGCTCTGTTTCAGATCTTCTCATCTGTGTCCCGAACTTTTTCTCCCTGTATTATCAGATAGGAGAAAAAAATAGTGGTAAGGACAAAAACACATTGTATACAAGCATAAAACGTACTTCTAGTATACAAAATCCCAACAACAATATGGCTGGACTGATTGATTCTACTGAACAGAATCAATCTCAGGTAACTTAGCTCGATGAAGAAACCCAAGTGGTAACTGAGATCGCTACTGAGAATAACAACTCAGGGGGAACCAATGATGTTCCTGAGCTTAATGCCCCTGAACCTGGTGACTAAGTAGATCCCAAGCTTGATACTGAAATTCTTCAGTCGTAGAATAGTACTACAGAAATTCCTAATTATCCTACTATTTGTGCAGAAAGTAACTTCAGAAGAACGAAACAAAGAAAATACGATCGTGGCTCTACGCTCATACTTTTTATCTAATTATCAGAGATCCATGAGCCAGTATAAATACTAGATCAAGTTTCTGTCAAGGAGAAAGTACATTATACTCATGTTTCATGTTTACTGATGAACCTCAACGTATAGACGATGAACTGAACGATGCTGAAAGGATCACTGCCATGCAAGAAGAGCTGAACCAGTTCGTCAGAAACAAAGTTTGGGAGCTTGGTGATAGACCAAAGCATTAACACGTTATTGGAACTAAGTTGGTCTTCAAGAACAAGCGAGATGAAAACAACGTCTTCGTCAGAAAAAGCTAGATTAGTTGCCAAATGATACGGTCAAGCTTAAGGAATAGATTTTGATGAAACCTTCGCCCCAGTCGCAAGATTAGAAGCCATTCATCTATTCTTAGCTTATGCAACACATCAACACTTTAGAGTATATCAAATGGATGTAAAGTCAGCATTTTTGAATGGCGTACTAAAGGAAGAAGTATACGTGGAACAACCACCCTGTTGTTCCTGAGACATGGTTCATGTGTAGGGGGGAGGGGTGAATACACCGGAATACAAATTTCTCTCAAACGCGAAGTCAGCTCTAGCTGAGTTTGCTACTGAGCTGAGCCAGATAGCCAAATATGCTTCAGATCGCGTGGGTAGAATATCTTCTACTGAGTTCAGCTCCATTGAATTTAGTCAGTCGAACAGTCATTCAGTATCAGAGTTTGTGTGGAAGTTTAGGCCCTATTAAACGTCTCGGTTAGAAAAACCGATTTTTATGCTGAGTTTTATGAAGTACGGTTTGTATGAAGTATGAGCACTTAAGGAAAACAGTAAATCAACACAACAATTTTTAAAGTGGTTCGGGCACACTGGGTCTTACGTCCACTGTCCTGACCAAAGCAGGATACTTGTTATATTTATACTGAGCAAGTCTCAGTTGGTCTGTTCACTTGATAGAAGCAAACCTTGAAATTTATACTGAGCAAGTTCTCAGTGAACTGTACTCGGGATAGAATCTCTACTTATAGTCGTAGTGACTTTAACAAGGGTTCAAACTTGAAGAGTTTGAGTCTTCTCCCACTAAGAGGAAGTTCTTACAAATAAGAACGGTTTCACAAGCATGTGAAATTCCTTGAGGTTCTAAGCTAAAGATATTACAAAGAGCTTGCTTAGATAAGAGAAGGGGAACTAAATGAAACTCTAAGTGATGAAGTAAAAGGTTCTTCAATGGACGCTAGTTCTTCACTGGATTCTGCTTTGAGATTGCTAAGAGTTTGTGCATAGATAGCTTGGGTTCCCAGTGTCGTCTCTGCATGGCGACTTCTCTTATTTATAGTCGTCGATGGTAAATATATCCATTGGATGGAGGTCTAGCCACGTGTCGATACGACAAGGAAAATGACTCCTTAAATTTGAACGTTGTTGAGTAGGTGCACTGTAGAGATTCTCGTCTTTTTCAGTCTGAGAGCATCTTTTGTCAGAGTAGATGGTCGTTGTCGGCTCCTTATTGGTCGAGGTAGATGGGTAGTTGAGACTTGTCAAATATCAAGGTTGACTTCCTCTGAATCCTCGGACCTTCAACTGAAGTGTCTTTCCTACTGACGTTCTTCTGAGCATTCAGTGCATGGGCATGAATTCCTGAGCAGATTCAGCTGGTGGTGTTGTCCAACTGACTTCTTCGATCCTGAGTTCTTCAGCTGAGCGCGACGTCTTCTACTGAATCCTGCAGCTACTGAACTGTATCCTACTGAGTTCTAACAACTGAACTCGACTAGGTTATACAGATGCGAATGTACAATACTCAGTTAGGGTTTTGGGATCTATCAAATCTATCAAGACTATCAGATCTATAGATTCATCTACTAAATCTTATCCCAACAATTTGCCCATATTTGATGGTGCCAAAACCTATTACATCTTGTATCACAGAAAATATGCTAAGATTAAGACTAATAGCTACTGAATAAAATATCTATTACAAGGAAATGCTACAGTCAACAAATCACAACTGACTAAGATAAAGAAAATGAGACATCAGAGCAATCACAAGTGAAGGAATATCAGAGCAAACTTATGATATCAAGTCATGTATCAGAGCCAAGATAAGAATTAAGACAATTAAGAATAGCGGAATGTATCAGAGCAATACTTTAGTTAACATAGTTATAGCATGCTGGTTCTACTGACATGTATCAGAATTTATCAGAACATAAAAAACTAGTTCAGCACATTCACACAAAAGCAGGGCTGATACAAATAATCAAACTTCAGAATAGATCATATAGTAGCTAATCATCAAATGTAAGTTTAGCATTTATCAATCATATCCCTAAGATGCAAGTTCTCCCTAAGAAACAATTTCCCTTTATATCATAAATGAGTTCTTCCCCCTAGGTATAAGCAATTTATCAGAGAAGAGTAAGACAAACACAGTTAATCAGTATGAAATAATTCTAAGGCAGATAAGCACATAGGTCACATAGGTCAGATAAAATAAGTTAGGTTAGCTGATCACTGAGGTGATCAGTCGTGCTGAAAATAAAAGATAAAGCCGTAAAGACAATGAGTGATTGTCAGGGCCAAAAAGTGATATTGTCATATATGTTCAAGAAATTACAGTACATAGACATCTATCACTAAGAAGCTAGACTAGGAAAGAAGGATCAGCTGGGCTTCTTCTTGAATTGTTGCATCCTCGCCCGGAAGTCAGCCGACTTCTTCTCAAGAAGCTCAAGGTCATAGCTCTTATAAACTCTATTCCTCAAGGCCTTGATTTACACCAAGTCTTCTTCTATGTTCTCGCTCAGACCTCTGCTATAAATAACATTCTCAATCTCTTCTTCTATCTCCTTTTTGCATAACTTATCAGCGTGCGTCATGGGAGGAGGTAGAGACCGAAAGGGAGGTGCCTTAAGCGTTTGACCTGTCTGGTCAAGCTGAGTCTGAATCTCAGCTAGGTTTGCTGGACTCATGGTGGTCAGGAGATCTTTGAAATATGAGTCAACATCCGAGGAATCTTCATACTCGACTCTCCACACATAGAATCGCTTGATGAATTCCACCTTCATTTGCTCCCATTGCTGATTATGCTTGAGAGACACCCAGTCGTCAGTTCGTTTATATACAATACGCTTCACCTGACTAAGGGGCTCTCTGCTCCTGAAGAAATAGGAGGAACGAGGGATACTCCTGTCCTTAACCGATACCCTCTCCCTGGCTTCTTTCTCTGTCCTAAGCCTGAGGGCTTCAAGTTCAGCTAGGCGTATTCTCTCTCTCACCTCTATCAGCTACCTTGCCTCGGCTATTCTATCTAAGGCCCTCTCACACGCATCCCAAATCTCTTTGATTTCTTGCTCCTGTTCTTTTGAAGGGACGGTGGAGGGGACATGAGGTTGTTCCTCTGCATCAGTAGGCGACTGAGTTTTTGACTTAGAACCTGAAGCTCCGCCTTGCTGATCAGACTTGGACTTTTAGGTCTGTTGAGCTCTAGTCTGTTGAGCTCTAGCAGCTGCTGATCTAGCCATTGCTGATCGTGATTGCTTGGAGGTTGTCGACCGCGTGCGTGCAGATGCAGGAGAGCGGATTTGGACCCCTTTCTTCTTGGCAGCTGGCTTATGTTTGGCTTCCTCTTTAGCCAGTTCTCTCGCGAGTTGCTCATCATAGGCAATCTGCTCTTCACGAGACTAGAACTTAAGCTTTTTCTGAACCTTAGGTGGGCTAGGGTCAGCAGACGTCTTGCCCTTTCCCTTATCATCTCTTTTAGGTGCTGGAGGTGGTGAGCCCTCAAGTGGTAGATTTTCAAGATATGAGGTCACCTCAGCTACCGCTGACTTAGTTGCTCCTTCAGCTACTGGCACTATAGCCTTATCAGCTGCTGAGCTCGGTCCGCCCTATTACTGATCTTCAACTTTCAAGATAGATCTAAGCTGAGCTGCTCTCGACCTTTCCCCTTTTTGGCATAATCAAGGAGGGTGGCCAGGGCTGTGACCTTCTTGGTCAATTCTGCTATGGAATCTTTGACTAAGGTCATTCCAGTAGTAATATATGTCGCTACGTCAGTGTACGACTCCCACCGTTTGTCATGCTCCTGATCAATGGCCTTTAGTAGAGCATCTTAAGACTTGTCGAACTTGGTGAGGTAGTCTTGCACTGCAGCTGACGCATTCTGCTCTATCGTCTGGCAGGAGGTATGCTGCTGAGTCAGTGCCTTGGATACACTATCAGCTGTGAAGGCATACCTTTCCTCCACTGCTTTCTGAACAAGATCTATTACAGCCGCCACTTCCTGAGATAAGAATTTGGCTTGCGACTGTAAGAGATTTTCGAACTGAGTGTTCAGGTCGGTCCTCTGAGCTGCAAGTGCCTTAGCAAGGATCGCATCAATATCAACTGAACTTGGCGCGCTGATCCTCTGCACTTCGGTTGTCAGGCTAGTCAGCGACTTGGCCTGTGCCTCAGTGAACCTACTCCACTTCTGGTTCACATCATCGGTAAGGTTCCATTCTTGTGAGCCTGTTGCTTTATCACCTTGTTAATAGACTTCGTTGAGATGTCTTTGATCTCAGCAGATTGATATTGGCATTTCAGTTGCTGCTGGTGCTGAGTCGAAGACCGAGTCGGAATGATCGGGCTGGATGAAGAAGGCGGTTGTGGCTGATCATTCTTGGGTGTGTTGACTTCAGCAGATCCACCCATGTCTGCATCCTTAGGCACATCATCACGAGGAGGTGATGGTGGGGGAGACGGAGGAAGTTGAGTTGATGAGGGCTCAGCTCCTTGAATCCGGTCATGAAGTATCATCAACATGACTGTTCTAAGATCCTCCAATGAGGAAATATCTGTTGGCTCCTCATAGCCTATTTCCTCCTTAAGTGTTTGCTCTTCCTACTGCAGAGTGGATAGGGACCTGACCTAAATGGTCTCCTCGAGCAGATCCCACTCCAAGAAGCGTATCCTCATCTGAATCCTAGCGCGGATCGCTATATCCACCAGATCAGGGTACGACCTGATCTCAGGAATCTCTGCAGCTACCTCATCTGTTGTCTTCACACGGGCATTGAGTACAGAGAGCGGAACTGAGGAAACCTCAGCGTTTTGAGTATCAGCTGGAATGTCCGACTGAGTTTCCTCGGTGAAGACGGTCTGAACCTTGTTCCTGATGGTGATGTCATGCTTGCCTGACCCAGAATCCTCTATAGAGATAGGAGAGGAGGGTGGTACATCTGAAACAGGTTTCTTCAGAGTCTTCGGCCTCTTCGCCTGAATGGGAACAGGGGACTGAATGGATTCCAATGGATGCTGAGTAGCAGGTCTTTTCCTAATAGATTTCTCAGATGATGCGGTAGTAGTGAACTTCATCATCTTGATGTCAAAGTAAAAAGCATTGGCGAAAGAGACGTTTCTGGGGAGATCGTCTTCGATCAAGACCGACACCTTGGTCCCATATAGCAATTTCCCGTTAGGGATCAACTGCATCCCTTCTTCAGCATCAACATACTTCCGCGACTGAGCTTAGAACTCATCCCGGAAAAATGCATTCTAGTTGACCTTAGCAGCGTCAACTATCGCCATCATCAGTTGGACGCGGATTCTACTGAGTTGGTCGTATAAGCCTGCTGAACTCGTAAGAATGTGGTTGACCACGAACACCAACCCTCTGTACTCAGGCAGCAGCTGATTCTTCGGCAACACTGCTTTGAATACGCAGTTTGATAAGCCAGTGAATCGGCAGAGATACTGATCGATCTCCGATTCCTTGTATCTGGCGACTGATGATCCCTCGTCGACCAAACCAAAACTGTCGTGAAGACTCTTGGAGATGTCCATCTGAGAAGCCTTGTCCTCCCACTGATTGGTAAGGACTTCTTTCTTCACAATGACTGTAGAAATGTCATTGGAGTCGTCATCGTTACGGAAGTTGAGGAAGAACTCCGCAACTTGGCGAGGGAGGAGGTGACACAGAGCACGCGAAAGGATCGGAAGAAGACCCGACCTCTCCAGAGCATCAAACACGGGCGTCATGCTTTTTCCCCGTAAGTTCTGACAAACAGAACTGGCTCGAACCAAACGCGCTTGCCAGAAAGAATTTCCTCGATGTCTATGGGAATAGCCATATCTGAGATAGGTACAAATGCTATTGTATAACTGAGATCGAAGAAAAGGTGCTCAAATTCAATAGAAGTCTAAATGTTGGTCCCGAGAGTACGTTCAAGTGTAGAGGGGGGGGGTGAATACACCTATAAACCGATTTCTCAACTTAAACACAAACAATCCTTTTCAGGATAGTGTCGTACTGAACAAGTTCAGCAGACCAGACAAGTTGTTCTGAATTGTATAGCAAAGTGACTGGCTCTACTGAGACCTGCTAGCTGACTTAGAGTCAGAATTCAGTATCGTTCAGATAGAGTTCAGTAGTACGGAATAGTGTAGGCCTAAATTCAGTTGAGTTAGGAAAACATTTTTATCAAAATAGTTTCAGTAGATTAGTACAGTCTTGTCGGTCCCGAGAGCACGTTCAGGTGGAGAGGGGGGGGGGGTGAATACACCTAAAAACCGATTTCTCAACTTAAACACGAATAGTCCTTTTTCAGGATAGTTTCGTGCTGAACAGGTTCAGTAGAGCAGATAAGCTGTTCTGAATCGTGTTGGCAGAGTGACTGACTCTACTGAGATCTGCTAGCTGACTGAGAGTCAGAATTCAGTATCTTGCAGATAGAGTTCAGTGGTGCAGAATAGTGTAGGCCCAATTCAGTTGAGTTGGAAAACGTTTTTAATAAAATCGTTTTAGTAGATTAGTGCAATCAGTTAAGTTCGCTGAAACTTAGTTGAATGATTTAAGAAGACTTTTCAGTATGAACAGTTAAATCAATACAACAGTGAAAAAGAATACGAGACACAAGACACAGAGATTTTTAAAGTGGTTCGGACACAAAAATCCTACGTCCACTGCCCCGAATGATCAGGAAGCTATTTATTATACTGAGGTAGTCTCAATTGGTTTGTACGCTGGACAAACTCTGGTCTTGAGATTTATACTAAGCAAGTCTCAGTTTACAAGGTTTCCAAACTGAGTGTTTGAAAAACTCTCCAACTATGAACGAGTTCTTTACAATAAAGAACAGTTAAAAGATGAACTCCTTCGTCTAAGCTATGGATATATTCTATTGAGCTTAGGTTAGAGGGATAGGGAACAATGAAGTGGCTTCTAGAACGACGAACAGCTGAGTATGACTTTGGGTTCGTGTATCGTCGTTTGGATACTAGAGGCTGTATTTAACAGTTCAGCGTGGTTCCCTAAGAGCTAGAATATAGTTCTTCGCCGGAGATTAATTCTTCGAACTTCTTGAGGAGAACTTAGGCTTTTCGAGTTTGCTCGTTTGAATGCTTTGTGTATGCGGTTTTTCTTTTTCTTTCGTTTCTCGTATGTTCGCACTCGTTTTTTTCGTCGTCGTTCAAGTTTGATTTATCCCTCTAGTTATAGAGAAGAGACTAGGAAAGATCCGTTGGAGACGATGATTCTTTGTCTCTCTCTTTTGGGTAGCTAACGGCTCTTTTGTAGCATTTGCAGAGTCTTTTCCCTCTTTTCCGGAAAGTTGTTGACTTGCAGCTTTAGTAGGTGTAGGACAGGTGTCTGCTTGTCATTGGTCGAGGTTCAGAAAGTGGTTGAGACAGAACAGACTTCAAGGAGATTTGAAGCTGACTTCTCTCTTCCTCGTACTTGATTATGTTGATTGTCTTTGAAAGATCTGACAGTTCAGACGACTGTCTGGCCGTTGCTGAGTCTGATCTTTGATTCAGTAGTGAACTCCTGCTGAGTCTGCTTTACTGAAAATCAACTCTGAGTACAGTGAACTACTCCTGCTGAGTTCAGTTCAACTGACTCCTTTTAGTATACTACTCCTGCTGAGTCCAGTATTTACTGAGTCTTCTACTTCTGGTGCTGAGGCGGATAAGCAACTGAATGCCTGAACCAAAGCAGAGGGTCTACTGAGTCTGAAACCTCAGAGACAAAAACAGGTTACAACTTAAAGGTTCACCGATCAAGATAGGGTTTTGGGATCTTCAAATCTTCAAACTAATTCAGAGCACAAGGCTACTGAGTATCGGTCAGTACAGAAGATAGAATCATTTCCCACTACATCTAATACTGCTGAGGATAGAATCATCACCCAACAATTTCCCCCTATTTGATGATGCCAAAACCTATCAACAAAAATCAACATCTAACACTATGACTAGTCAGAAACAGAGCTCCTTACAAATATTACAAGTAGAATCAGTGGAGTCGTTCTTCAAGTCCTAGACTACTGAGGGGATCAGGGCAGAAAGTCAGAATATAGAGACTAAGCATATTCACCCTATTTTAACAATATTTTCCCCGAAATACAGCAAGTCTAACAGAATCTAGCAAAGCAATAAACTGAGAGAAAATCAGACAGTGAGTATGTGAGTCAGTAATCACTTCAGTGATTCTGAGTGTTAAGCATAAAAGAACACGGCTATTCAGACAATAAGATATTGTCAAAGCCAAAAACAGAGATATCATATATAATGTAAGAAAATTCAGTACAGATACATCTCTGCTATACTAGAGAAACAAAAGAGTACAGAAGCAAGGAATCATTTGAACTGCCTAATCCTGTCTTTGAAATCTTGCGATTGAGATTCAGGAAGGGTCACTCCATATATCCTATATGTGATCTTCCTCAGCTTCAGTATCTCAGCAAAGTCCGCTGGGTCTTCTTCATCAAGGAATTTGGCTTCAGCAGCGACCTTCACTTCTTTCTCAATGACACCATAATGAATAGATCCATCCAGTCTTCGTGGGGTGGCAGTATTCTGGGGTTTGGGACTCTGACTTCGACATTCTCTTTGACAGCTTTCTGCATCCAGGCGTACATGTCTAAGTCTGCTCTCATCGTCCATTCAGTATAAGCTTCAGCTTTGTGCTTTTCAGACCAGAATCTCCAGAAGTAGTTCCTTTTGATGAACTCTATCTTCAGTGCTTCCCATCTCTGAGTGTATTCTACTAGCATCCATTCATCAGTTCTCGACCATCTGTAAATCTTAAGATCAGTAGGCTTCCTGAATTTCCTATATCTGTAAGGAATATCAGCTTTTGAAGGAATCCTCTGACTGACTTCTTTTTCAGTTCTGATTCTGAGTGCCTCAAGATCTGCCATTTTGATCCGTTCTCTGGCAGCTTCTATTTGCCTGGCCTCTTCTCCTCTATAAAGATATCTGTCCATTTGAGCCCAGATTGCATCCATTTCAGCATCATGTGCCTTAGAGGCAGTATAGGAGGGCTTGTGAGGCGGCTCTTCCTCTGAGTTAGCAGGAGTTGATGATTTCTCTTTTGAAGTACCCTGCTTCTCAGTAGACTGCTTCTGTTGCTTCTCCTTTTCCTTGTCAGCTTCATCGCTGAGTTTGAGCGTTCTAGGAGGCAGTCTTGTACTTGTTCTCTTGTCTCGAGCTAGAGCCTTTGCCTTTCCTTTGGTAGGCTTAGCCTTCGGTTTTTTGGCTGCTTCAGCTTCGGCTATCTCCCTAGCCAGCTTCTCATCTGCGGCTATCTGAGCCTCCTCCTCCGGAGTAACATATCTCTTAGATTTCTAGGAGGGAGGGGTCGGGAGCTTAAGGATTTTCTTTCCTTTTCCAGTAATTGGAGGTGGAAGAGGAGCTTCTTCCTCTTCTGAGTCCTCATCTGCGTACTCAGCAACTTCCTTAATGATGTCAAGTGGAGTCTGAGTTGCCTGAGTCGCTACTTCTCTGGTTCCTGAGCCACTTGGGCCAGTCTCAGTTGATGCTGCAACTACAGCTGAGACACCCTGGGCCTCACCAGTTGTGGTAGGTTCAGTAGGAGCAGATGTCTGAGCTGAGCTTGCTCCTACTACTGACCTTACCTTCTTGGGAGTCTTCAGTACCAGCTCCTTGGTGGCTTCCCCCTTAGATGATTTTTCAGTAGTAGCTTTTGTCTGCTTAGCCATCCTTTCCCCCTTTTTGGCATCATCAATGATAATAGGAGGTAGAGCGGATACCTTCTTGTTCAGGCTGGAGTACGAGGCTGATAACTCATTCAGTTTGGAGTGTATATTGGTCAGCACCTCGTGCAGCTCGTTCTTCTCACTGATCAACTCACGCTTATACTCTTTATGAGATTGATCTACTGCAGCCTTGAACTCGTTCAGCTTTTATTCAACAGTCTCTTCCAGGGCCTTCTGAATTGAGTTGAGTCTGAGCTCGTTGGCCTGAGAGATGTTTGTGACTGACTCAGTATGAGAAATCTGAGAGGCCTTGAGATTTTCAATCAACTTATCTTGGCCTTCTTGAATCAATCTGAGCTGAGCCTCGAAGTCAGCTCGTTGACTGTCTAGCGCTTGAGATAAGATGTTGGAGAAGTCAGGGACAGAAGATTCTGACAATGTGGTTCTGAGTCCCTGAATCTCTGCGCTTGTGGCTTGGGCAGTCTGTCGCCATGTCTTGTGGACTGCACGGGCAAGAAGCCTGTTCTGAGTACCCTGGCTTCTGAGAGCCTTCGCCATTGACTTCGATCGTTGGCTTTTGGGGCTGGGCGCTACTTCGAATGTCGATTCTAGCAAGAGCTGAACAGGCTCTGCAGAAGTCGATGTACCAGCCGCCGACTTCCCAGGAGCAAGGATATGGAGAGGAAATTCAGTAGGCGCAGGAGTATCCTTGTCCGGTTGAGTTCCCTCATCAGGCTTCTCAGCGCCTGAATCACAGGGCGGGTCCTGACCATTAGGGTCAGACCCATCAGAGGGTGCTGAAGCTAACGCTGGCTAACGGTCATTCAGCATTGCCAGCATGGCAGCCCTCAAATCCTCCAAGGTTCCGAGGTCAGCTGGCTCGGGGTAACAAATCTGCTCTCTGATCCTCAGTTCCTCCTCATGGAGTTGTTCGCAGGAGTGATGTGTGATGAGACGTTGCAAATTGTGCCACTCTTGGAACCTGAGCAGCATGTGGAATCTCGCCTGTCTTGCAATGAGAACTAGATCGCTGTGGCCTGAGATCTCCGATATGTGCTCTGTGATCTCTCGGGATGCTCTGGATTGAAGAGCTGAAGCTTCCATCCCGATATACTCTTCTTCTGATGCTGTTTCTGATTCCTCTATCTCGATATGAGACACCTGTTTCTCAGCTGAGGGGAGACTGCTGAGAGGAGGGACATCCAAGGGGCTCTCCAGGGTTTGAACATCTTCGACCTGGACTTCTTCAGCTGGGACCCCTTGGTCTACTGCTTCTTCATGTTCAGTGGAGACTGCTTTCTCCACTGACGGAGTCTTTTTAGAAGACTCGGATTCATCTCTGAGCTGCGGAGGCTGTTCAGTAGCTACTGCCTCTGGCTCTGCCTCTGGCTCAGTAGGCAACGTTATGCTGATCTTCTTCAGCCTTTTCGCCGGTGCCTTAGGCGTTTTACCTTGAGGAGACCTTTTCTTTGAAGGCGCGGTCTTCTGAGGCGTTGTTTGCAGAGATGTAGGCCCGGAGCCAATCTGCTGAAGGGCTGCTGCCTGTTCTGAAACCTGACCTTTTTAACGTTGAAGTACTGCTTGTCAGCAAATATGATCTGGTCAGAAGTGCAATAGTCTTCGATCATCACTGAGATCTTCAGTCCATAAAGTAGCTTCCCTTTGGCGCTCAGCCTGTTAGATGCTTTGTCAAATTTTACGGACTGCACCATAAATTCCCGTAGGAAGAACTCTGTCCAGTTGATCTTGGCCCTGTCATAGATGGCCATCATCAGTTGTAGCTTTGGTCTGGACACCTGATCGAATAATTCTGTTTGACTCGTTAGCAGCTGAGTCACGATGTATGCAAGAGCTCTATACTGAGGTAGTATAGTATTTTTGGGAAATGCGGCTCTGAAGACTGTAGGCTTCCCGCAGAAAATGGATAAGTAGTCATCCATTTGATCATCATTGTATCCCACGGTGCTGATGCCTTCGCTTGGCAGATTGAAGCTTCTCCGAAGAGCCTCTCTGATTGACATCTGCTTCACCTCTATATCCGTCCTCGAGGGATCGCCAACTGTGTGGACGATGAATCTCCCTCGGATATCTCCGTCTACTGAATCGGAATTCAAGTAGATCTCTGCAACTTGTCGGGGAAGGAAGAATGTGGGCTTCTTTGTCAGAAAGCCTTCTAGACCGGTTTCTCTGAGAGTTGAGAAAATCTCCTCCATGTGCTTCAGATCGCAGACGTCAAACTCCATGACTGGCTCGCACCAGACACGGTCTTTCTCTAGGATTTCTTGCATATTCTCTGGAGCATAAACAACATTTCCTGACATTTTATCTGTAACAAACAAGATTATCAGTATCGAATGGATATATATAAAAAATATAGCGATGCTGAGTAATCATATAAGTTGTCAAAAAGATTTGATATCATACCACTTAAATTTTTGAGAAATTTTTAAGATTTGAAAGAGATTGTAAGTAAGGTTTGCAAGTAATGAGATCTCAGAAATTTCGGAGTTAAAGATTTGATAGTTCGCAAATGACGGTTTCAAAGATTTGATCGTAAACATATAACTAAGAGAATGTGAACAGTTAATGATCAATGGTTCAGTTTAAAACCCGCTTTTTGAGATGGACGGCTAAGATTAAGTATTATAAAATAGGCAATGATCAAATTAGCCGCCTAAGTCAAAGACAGTTGTATATAGCCTAAGAAGTAACTATGATACGACATGCATTAAATGCGTGACAGAGTTCAACAAGCTTATGCATAGAATGTCGTGCATTAAATGTAAACCGTTAATATTAAATGACAATTCTTAAGGCATTGAATACGGTGCTGAATCTGAATCATAAATGCATAGAACTGTTCTATTGGCTACTACTGAGTAGAGATACACAAACCTGTCAGCTGAACATCGTAGTCAGCTGATACCTCGAGTAGATCGTTGCTGAGTCTCTACGCACTGATTTTACTCAGTACTGAGAGTGAACATTCCCCCTTACCGAATGCACCTCTCCTGAATCCTCTTACTGAATGGAGTCAGTAGGGTCCAGCAGACCTAGCTCTACTAAAAGTTCTCTGAATCTGGCTTCAGCTAGAGGCTTGGTCAGTATATCGGCCCTTTGTCGGTCAGTATGGATCTTTTCCATCCTGATATCCTTTTTCTCGACATGGTCACGAATGAAGTGATGTCTGATGTCCACGTGCTTGCATCTTGTATGAAGTACAGGATTCTGAGTGATTGCAATGGCACTAGTACTGTCGCAGAAGATTGGCACTTCATTTTGAATGACGTCATAGTCACGTAGCTGCTGTCTCAGTCAAAGGATTTGGGCGCAGCAACTTCCGGCAGCCATGTATTCAGCTTCAGTAGTTGACGTGGCTACTGAGTGCTGTTTCTTTGAAAACCATGAGATCAGCTTACTTCCAAGGAACTGACACGTTCCTGAAGTTGATTTTCGGTTAATTCTGCACCCTGCATAGTCAGCATCAAAATAACCAGTTAGTTCTATATTATCATCAGCTCGATACCATAAACCCATGTCAGGTGTTCCTCTGAGATAGCGGAGAATCTTCTTTGCTGAGTCCATGTGACTCTGCTTTGGATTCGCCTGAAATCGAGCACAGACACCTACAACATAAGTTATGTCAGGACGAGTACTTGTTAAGTATAATAAAGAACCAATTATAGCACGAAATTCAGTTTGGTCTACTGATACTCCCTCTTTATCAAGATCAATCTTCATATTCGTGTTTATCGGGATCTTGATAGGTTTGCCGGATGTGCAACCGAATCTTTTGATGAGGTCTCGAGTGTATTTGCCTTGATTAATGAACGTTCCCTTCTCAAATTGTTTGACTTGAAAGCCGAGGAAATAGTTCATTTCTCCCATAATTGACATCTCGAACTTATCCTTCATCATTTTCTCAAACTGCTAACACATGATGACGTTCTTCGAGCTGAAGATGATGTCATCTACGTAGATCTGCACGAGTAATAGGTCATCTTCCAGTCGAATGCTGAATAATGTGCGATCTACTGTGCCTTTCTAAAAACCTTTCTGAAGAAGAAACTCAGATAGGGTATCGTACCAAGCCCTAGGTGCTTGTTTTAACCCATACAGAGCCTTTCTGAGTCAATAAACTTGATGTCCCTGCTGAAAGCCGGGCGGTTGTTCCACATAGACTTCTTCTTTCAGCACGTCGTTCAGGCAAGCAAACTTCACATCCATTTGATAGACTCTGAATCTTTGATGTGTTGTGTAGGCTAGGAATAGTCTGATTGCCTCCAATCTTGCAACTGGAGTGAAAGTCTCGTCGAAATCTATCCCTTCAGCTTGACAGTAGCCTTTTGCCACGAGTCTTGCTTTATTCCTTACTATGACGTTGTTTTCATCCCACTTGTTCTTGAAGACCCATTTTGTTCCAATCACATGTTGATGCCGGGGTCTGTCAACAAGCTCCCAAACTTTGTTTCTCGTGAACTGATTCAGCTCCTCCTGCATAGCTATGATCCAGTCAGCATCGTTCAGTACATCCTTGATTGTCTAAGGTTCTTCAGTAGACAAGAAGCAGGAGTATAAGGTGCTTTCTCCCTGACAGAATCTTGATCTTGTCTTTACGCTTGCTGAAGGATCTCCAATGATTAAATCAGAAGTATGAGCATCCAGCCACGATCTTCAATGTTTCAGCTCTTCATCTGAAATTTGTTCAACATAGATAGTAGGTGAGTTAGGCATTTCAGTTGTACTATTTTGAGATTGAACCAGTTCAGTTATGAGAGTGTGATCTACTGAGTCACCAGGTTCAGGGGCATTTAGCTCAGGAACTTTAGTTGTTCCCCCTAAGTTGTTATTCTCAGTAGTGGTCTCAGTTACCTCTTGGGTTTCTTCATCGACCTGAGTTACTTGGGATTGACTCTGTTCAGGAGAGTCAATCTGCTCAGCTACCTCTGCTGTAGGTTGAGATTCAGTAGACTTGTCTTCAGTTTCGTCATCTGAATCATCATCCCAACATGGCTGGATCTTTTTGACTTTGTCTTTTAAGCTCAGATCCTGTAGCTGCTTACTGATGTCCTCAGATTCAGATTTAGAGTTATTGCTCCTGTCTTCAGTAGCAAACTCATTAAAAACAACATGAGGGATTTCTTCCACGCAAAAGGTCTGATAGTTGAATACCCTAAAAGCTTTGCTGACCCGGGAGTATCCTAACAACACTCCTTGATCTGACTTGCTATCAAAAGTTTTCAGCTGATCTTTCCCATTATTGTGGATAAAGCACGAACACCCAAAAATATGGAAATAAGATAGAGAAGGCTTCCTGTCGTTCCATAGTTCATATGGTGTCCTCTTATGCTGCTTTGCAGTAGAGATCGGTTCTGAGTGTAACATGCAGTGTCAGTAGCTTCTGCCCAGAATTTGGATGGGAGTCCTGAGTCTGCGAGTAGAGTTCTTCCTGCTTCTTTGAGTGTTCGATTCTTTCGTTCAGCAACCCCATTCTGCTGAGGGGTGCGCGCAGCAGATGTCTCATGCTCTATTCCTTCTGCTTTGCAGAACTCCGCCACCATGAAATTAAGGAACTCAGTTCCTCTGTCTGAACGTATTTTGACAATTTTGGTGTTCTTCTCGCTACTGAGCTTTTTCAGAAGCGTTGGTAACTCTGTTTTGACGTCAGACTTGTTGGCAAAAAATATGACCCATGTGTAGCGCGAGTAGTCATCAATGACCACTAATGCATACTTCTTGCCTCTGATCATCACGGGAGATACTGGACCGAACAAATCCATATGTAGCAGCTGAAGGATTCCATCAGTGGAAGGAGATGGAACAGGTGGATTTTGTTTCTTTGTTTGCTTTCCCTTCAAACATGCTTCACACTGAGTGTCTTTGCTGAATACTTCATTCGGCAGTCCTCTTTCTAGAGTGTTTCTTGCTAATTTGTTGAGCGTCTTGAAGTTGAGATGGCTGAGTCTCCTGTGCCAAAGCCAACCCGTTCTGCTGTCATTCTTCGCCAACAGACAAGCTTCAGGTTCAGCTGAGTTCCAGTCAGCTACATAGATATTCTTCTTGCGCGAACCTGATAACACTGTTTTCCCTGTGGATATATAAATAACATCACAGAAACCAGCGTCAAATATCACTCTATTCGAGTTATCATAGAATTGACTAACAGAGAGAAGGTTATGCTGAAGTCCTTCAACATATGATACTCTTGGAACTTTGGCAGTTCCAATGCTGAGTGTTCCATAGCCTCTGGTATAGCTTTTGGCATTGTCTCCAAACTCGATTCGGGGTCCTTCTTCAGTTGTATAATTCTTCAGGAAGTCCTTTTGGTAAGTCATGTGTCTTGAGCATCCGCTGTCCACATACCAAGGATTTTGTGCACCTCATCCTCTTCTCCCGCCATGAGACACTTTTCTGTATCTTCTTCATTTTCAAGCTCTAAGGCCATGACGGCTGCTTCATCATCCGATGAATCCATGAAGGAGTCGACTTCATCTGAGTCGTCTGAGAGTTCACCAGCAATGTATGCTTATCTCTTCTTGATGAACTTCTCCCTTCGAGCTTCGCGTGCTGCTCGTTCAGTAGTGCTGAGCTCAGGACAATCATACTGATAATGTCCTGGCTTTTTGCAGTTGTAGCAGGTGGTGACTCTTTCTTCCTTACTTTCACTGTCTTTTGACTGTGCTGAGTCATCCTGTTTCCTGCATTCAGAAGTATGTGAGTCAGGAGTGCGCTTGGGTGTGTATTCATTCTTACCCTTAGAGTCTCTGACAACTCTTGACAGCTTTCTGCGCCTCTCTTTCTCCTTCTGGTATTTTACGGCAAGCAGTGCGTATTTCTTGGCTAGATTACCTTCTTGTATGTCAATGAGTGAAGGTTCAGCCTTGCTAGACGCTGGAGCTGCTGAGCTGACTGATGCTTTGAATGCATGGTCGATTTTGGTGTTAGCTTCAGCTCGCTGCTTCCTTTGAGGTAAGCCAAATTCGAATTCCTCTGCTTTGAGTTCTGAAAAGACATGGTCAGGAGTAATAATATCTAAATTAGAATGACATAATAAAGTAGCAAAAGGAGTCTAGTGACCATCTGGCAGTGCCCCCAAAATCTTGAGATTCATTTCTCGGTTGGAGAATGTCTTTCCCAGCCCGTTGATGGAGTTCATCAGATTCGTGAATCTGACGTTGAGATCTTCAATGGTGTCATCAGGCATGAGCGACAATCTTTCCAGCTTTTGGAGTTCTAGCGCAAGTTTATTTTCTTTGATCTTCTGAGTCCCCCGACTCAATAGCGCTAGAGCATCCCAGAGTTCCTTCGCGGACTTGCAGTCATGAACTCTCCCGAGATAGGAATCATTCAGGGTGGTTAGTATGGCGTTTCTGGCGACACGGTCTAAGTTGTGAACCTTCTTCTCCTCTGGGGTGAAGAGACTTCTATCCTTGGGAATCTTCTTCCCGGTCACCATTCTACCTCCATCTGCTGGATCCTAGGTTACGACACTATCTATAATGGGGACGATAGGTCCATCCTCAAGAACTTCTCTCATGCTGTCGTGGAGAGAGGTCAGATGGGCTTCCATTCTGACTCGCCATACGCCGTAGTTCTCTACTGAGAACATGGGCACCATCCTTATACCTGACATATATAGACATAATTGATAATGATATGAATGAAGAATGATATGCAGTGAAAACATTTTCCGGATCCGTTCAAGTAGACAGGTTTCATAATAACAAGAGTCTTAGAGAACTCCTGCTCTGATACCAATTGTTGGTCCCGAGAGCACGTTCAGGTGTAGAGGGGGGGGGTGAATACACCTGAAACCCGATTGCTCAACTTAAACACGAACAGTCCTTTTTTAGGATAGTGTCGTGCTGAACATGTTTAGCAGACCAGATAAGCTGTTCTGAATCATGTTGGCAGAGTGACTGACTCTACTGAGATCTGCTAGCTGACTGAGAGTCAGAATTCAGTATCTTGCAGATAGAGTTCAGTGGTGCGGAATAGTGTAGGCCCAATTCAATTGAGTTGGAAAACGTTGTTAATAAAACAGTTTTAGTAGATTAGTGCAATCAGTTAAGTTCGCTAAAACTCAGTTGAATGATTTAAGAAGGCTTTTCAGTATGAACAGTTAAATCAATGCAACAGTGAAAAACAATACGAGACACAAGACACAGAGATTTTTAAAGTGGTTCGGGCACAAAAATCCTACGTCCACTGTCCCGAATGATCAGGAAGCTATTTATTATACTGAGGTAGTCTTAGTTGGTTTGTACGCTGGACAAACTCTGGTCTTGAGATTTATATCGAGCAAGTCTCGGTTACAAGGTTATCAAACTGAGTGTTTGAAAAACTCTCCAACTATGAAGGAGTTCTTTACAATAAAGAACAGTTCAAAGATGAACTCCTTCGTCTAAGCTATGGATATATTCTATTGAGCTTAGGTTAGAGGGATAGGGAACAATGAAGTGGCTTCTAGAACGACGAACAACTGAGTATGACTTTGGGTTCGTGTATCGTCGTTTGGATACTAGAGGCTGTATTTAACAGTTCAGCTTGGTTCCCTAAGAGCTAGAATATAGTTCTTCGCCGGAGATGAATTCTTTGAACTTCTTGCGGAGAACTTAGGCTTTTCGAGTTTGCTCGTTTGAATGCTCTTTGTATGCGGTTTTTCTTTTTCTTTCGTTTCTCGTATGTTCGCACTCATTTTTTTCATCATCGTCGTGAGCTTCAAATTTGATTTATCCCTCTATTTATAGAGAAGAGACTAGGAAAGATCCGTTGGAGATGATGATCCTTTGTCTCTGTCTTTTGGGTAGCTAACGGCTCTTTTGTAGCATTTGCAGAGTCTTTTCCCTCTTTTCCGGAAAGTTGTTGACTTGCAGCTTCAGTAGGTGTAGGACAGGTGTCTGCTTGTCATTGGTCGAGGTTCAGAAAGTGGTTGAGACAGAACAGACTTCAAGGAGATTTGAAGCTGACTTCTCTCTTCCTCGTACTTGATTATGTTGATTGTCTTTGAAAGATCTCGACGTTCGGACGATCGTATCGACCGTTCTTCGAAGTCCGATCTTTGATTCAGTAGTGAACTCCTGCTGAGTCTGCTTTACTGAAGATCAACTCTGAATACAATGAACTACTCCTGCTGAGTTCAGTTCAACTGACTCCTTTCAGTATACTACTCCTGCTGAGTCCAGTATTTACTTAGTCTTCTACTTCTGGTGCTGAGGCGGATAAGCAACTGAATGCCTGAACCAGAGCAGAGGGTCTACTGAGTCTGAAACCTCAGAGACAAAAACAGGTTACAACTTAAAGGTTCACCGATCAAGATAGGGTTTTGGGATCTTCAAATCTTCAGACTAATTCAGAGCACAAGGCTACTGAGTATCGGTCAGTAAAGAAGATAGACTCATTTCCCACTACATCTAATACTGCTGAGGATAGAATCATCACCCAACAAGTCTATTAAGTTTGCTGAAACTCAGTTGAATGATTTAAAGAATATTTTCAGTATGAACAGTAAATTAATGCAACAGTAAAAATAGAACACAAGAAACAGAGATTTTTAAAGTGGTTCGGACACAACATTCCTACGTCCACTGTCCCGAAAGATCAGGAAACTATGTATTATACTGAGATAGTCTTAGTTGGTTTGTACGCTGGACAAACACTGGTCTTGAGATTTATACTGAGCAAGTCTCAGTTTACAAGGTTATCAAACTAAGTGTTTGAAAAACTCTCCAACAGTGAAGGAGTCCTTTACAATAAGGATCAGTTCAGAAGGGAACTCCTTCGTCTAAGCGATTGATATATTCTATTGAGCTTAGGTTAGAGGGATAGGGAACAATGATGTGGCTTCTAGATTGATGAACAACTGAGTATAAGCTTTGGGTTCGTGTAACGTCGTTTGGATACTAGAGGTTGTATTAAGCGGTTCAACTTGGTTCCCTAAGAGCATAAATGTAGTCTTTCGCCGGAGATTGATTCTTCGAACTTCTTGCGGAAGACTTAGGCTTTTTCGTATTTGCTCGTTTGAATGTTCTTTGTGTTCTCTCGTGTATGCGAAGGTTCGGTGAGCTTCAAATTTGATTTATCCCTCTATTTATAGAGAAGAGAGTAGGATAGATCCATTGGAGACGACGATCCTTTGTCTCTCTCTTTAGGGTAGCTAACGGCTCTTTTGAAGTATGGTGGCAGTGTCCTTTCCCTCCATTTCTGGAAAGTTGTTGACTTGCAGCTTTAGTAGATATAGGATACGTGGCTACTTGTCATTGGCCGAGGTTCAGAAAGTGGTTGAGACAGAACAGACTTCAAGGAGATCTGAAGCTGACTTCTCTCTTCCTCGTATTAACTCTGTTGATTTGACTTTTAAAGATCCTAACAGTCAGAGGACTGTCTGGCCGTTGTTGAGTCTGATCTCTGATTCAGTAGCATGCTCCTGCTGAGTTCAGTTCCACTGACTCCTTTCAGTATACTGCTCCTGCTGAGTCCAGTATCACTGAGTCTTCTACTTCTGGTGCTGAGGCAGATGATCAACTGAGTGCCTGAACCAGAGCAGAGTGTCTGCTGAGTTTGAAACCTCAGAGACAAAATAGATTACAACGTAATGGTTCACCAATCAATATAGGGTTTTGGGATCTTCAAATCTTCACAGACTCATTCAGAGCACAGGGCTACTGTGTAAACTTCAACACAGAAGACTGAGTCATTTCCCACTATTTTCCAACATTGCTGAGGATAGAATCATCACCCAACATTTTCCCCCTATTTGATGATGCCAAAACCTAATAACCTATCAACCTAACACTATGACTTGTTAGAAACAGAGATCCTTACAAAATATTACAAGTAGGATCAGTGGAGTTGTTCTTCAAGTCCTAGACTACTAATGGGATCAGGGCAGAAAGTCAGAACTTATACAGAGTCTAATCAACATTTTCCCCTTGTCTTAACAACATTTTCCCAACTATGCAATCTACCAAAATCTAGCTAAGCAACAAATGACAGTAAATAACAGTGAGTGTGTGAGTCAGTAATCACTTCAGTGATTCTAAGTGTTAAGCATATACAAACACGGCTATTCAGACAATAAGGAATTGTCAAATCCAAACAGAGAAGTTGTATATATATATGAGAAATTCAGTACAGATACATCTCTGCTAGACTAATGAAAGAAAGAAAGATACAAGGAGAATACAGAAGCAAGAATCATTTGAACTGCTTGATCCTGTCTTTGAAATCTTGAGATTGAGTTTCAGGAAAAGGCACTCCATACATGCGATATGTGATCTTTCTCAGCTTCAGTATCTCAGCAAAGTCCGCTGGGTCTTCTTCATCAAGAAATTTGGCTTCAGCAGCGTCCTTCACTTCTTTCTCTATGACACCATAGTGGATGGATTCATCTAGTCTCTGTGGGGGTGGCAGGATTCTGGGATCACGAACTCTGACTTCAATATTTTCCTCGACAGCTTTTTGAAGTCTGGCATACATTTCTAGATCTGCTCTCATTAGCCATTCAGTATATGCCACTGTCATGGGTTTCTCAAACCAGAATCTCCAGAAGTAGTTCCTCTTGATGAATTCGACTTTCAGCGTCTCCCACCTCTGAGTAACTTCCCACGGAATCCATTCATCCACTCTAGGCCATCTGTGAGTCTTCAGATCAGTAGGCTTTCTGAACTTTCTGTATTTGTATGGAATATCAGCCTTTGCAGGAATCCTCAGACTCGCTTCCTTTTCAGTTCTCAGCCTGAGAGCCTCAAGATCAGCCATCCATATTCTCTCTTTGGCTGCTTCTATCTGTCGAGCTTCTTCACCTCTATATAGATATCTGTCCAGCTGAGCCCAGATTTCATCCATCTCTTGTTCCTGTGCCTTCGATGCAGTGTAGGAGGGCGTGTGAGGTGGCTCTTCTTCTGATCAGTAGGTGTGGAAGATTTCTCTTTGGATGTTCCCTGCTGCCCAGTTGATTGTTGTTGTTGCTGCTCCTTTTCCTTTTCTTTGTCAGCCTCGTCGCTGAGCTTGAGCGTTCTAGGAGGCAGCCTAGCTCCTGTCTTCTTGCCTCCAGCTGGAGCCTTAGTTTTGCCTTTAGCAGGCTTCTTCTTGGGTTTATTCGTGGCTTCAGCTTCGGCTATCTCCCTAGCCAGCTTCTCGTCGGCTGCTATCTGAGCCTACTCCTCCGGAGTTATGAACCTCCTGGGTCCTTTCTTCTTGGAGGGAGGGGTTGGGAGTTTCAGTACTATCTTGCCTTTGCCGGTAACTGGAGGAGGGAGAGGAGTTTCTTCCTTTTCTGACTCCTCGTCAGCATACTCAGGAACTTCTTTTATAATATCAGAAGGAGTTTAAGTTGCCTGAGTAGTGACTTCTTTGGCTACTGAGCCACTTGGGCCAGTCTCAGTAGATGCTGCAACTGCAGCTGAGACACCCTGGGCTTCGCCAGTATGTACAGGTCTAGTGGGGGCAGATGATAGAGTTTGTGATGCCCCTGCCACTGTCCTTGCCTTCTTTGTAGCTTTCAGTATCAGCTCCTTAGATGTTTTCTCTGTAAATCCTTCCCCCTTTTTGGCATCAGCAAATCGGGTAGGGGGCCGAGCAGATACATTGTTGTTCAGGCTTTTGTATGAGTCTGACACATCATCCAGCTTGTTGTGTAGCTTTGTCAGCTGCTCATGCAGCTCGTTTCTCTCGTTTGTCAGCTTATCGTTGTATTTCTTATGTGAGACATCAGCTGCAGCCTGAAATTCTTTCAGCTACTTATCCACCTTCTCTTCAATAGCCTTCTGAATATTTTCCAGTCTGAGGTCATTGGCTTGAGAGATGGTTGTGACAGATTCAGTGTGAGCGGTTTGAGCGGCCTTGTAGTTATTCAGCAGTTTTTCCTGGCCTTCCTGAATCGTATTGAGCTGCTCTTCAAAATCAACTCGCTGTGCAGCTAAGGCATTCGTCAGAATGCTAGAGAAGTCAGGGACTGGAGATGGTGAGATAGCGGTTCTGAGTCCCTGCAGCTCTGCACTCTGTGCCTTAGTGGTTTGCCGCCAAGTTTTGTGGACGGTTCGGGCGAGTAGGCGATTTTGAGTGCCTTGGTTCCTCAACGCCCTGGCCACTAATTTAGACCGACGGCTCTTTGGTCTGGGCACTACTTCGAAAGCAGATTCGAGAAGGAGCTGAGAAGGATCAGCTACCTTCGAAGTACCAGCCACCGTCTGCCCGGGACCAAGGATGCTGAGTGGAGGATCAGTAGTAGAAGTAGTGGCATCCTTGTTCGGTTGAGTTCCCTCATTAGGCTTCTCAGGGTCTGAATCACGGGGTGGGTCCTGACCATCGGGGTCAGACCCATCTGAAGGCGCACGTGGTGAGACAGGTTGTCTGTCGTTCAGCATGGCAAGCATGGCCGCCCTCAGATCCTCGAGCGTGCCGAGGTCAGATGGCTCAGAATAGCCAATCTTTCCTCTGATCAGCAGCTCTTCCTCATGAAGCTGCTCGCAGGAGTGGTGGATAATGAGCCTCTTCAGGTTATGCCACTCCTAGAACCTTATCAGCATATGGAGTCGCGCCTGCCTTGCAAGTATGACAACGTCACTGTGGCTGGCGATCTCCGGTATAAATTCAGCAATCTCTCGGGAGGCTCTGGATTTGAGAGTTGTGGCCTCCATCCCGACAGATTCTGACTCTGAGGCTGTCTCCGAATCTTCAAATTCAATTGGAGACGCCTGTTTCTCAGCAGACGGGATGCTGCTGAGTGGTGGGATGTCCAAGGGGCTCTCCAAGGTCTGAACTTCTTCAGCCTGGATATCTTTAGCTTGGACCCCTTGGTCCATGGTTACTCGATGTTCAGTGGAGATGGCCTTCTCCACTGATTGCGTCTTCTCAGAAGACTCTGGCTCGTCTCTCAGCTGGAGAGGCGGCTCAACAATTACGACCTCTGGCTCCGCCTTAGTCACAGTAGGCACAACCTCGCTGACCTTCTTCAGCCTTTTGGTAGGTGCCTTAGGCGTTGATTTAGGAGGGGACCTCTTCTTCGTAGGCGTGGAGGTCTGCTGAGTCCCGGTCCTTGAGTCAGCGGGCCCTGAGCCAATCTGCTGAAGGGCCGTTGCCCTGTTCTGGAACCTAACTTTCTTCGGATTGAAGTAGGCTTTGTCAGCGAAAGTTATGCTCTCAGATCCGTAGAAATCTTCTATCATGATGGAGAGCTTCAGGCCATGGATTTTGACTTTGACGCTCAGTCGTTTGGATGTTTTGTCGAACTTAGCCGACTGCATCATGAACTCCTTCAGAAAGAATTCCATCCAATTAATCTTGGGTCGGTCATAGATGGCCATCATCATCTGTAGCTTGGGCCTTACCACTTGGTCAAATGAGCCTGCTTGACTCGTTAGGAGCTGAGTCACTATATACGCCAATGCTTTGTACTGAGGGAGCATTGCGTTCTTGGGAAAAGCGGCTCTAAAGACAGTTGGCTTCCCGCAGAATTTCGTAAGGTACTCATCCATTAGATCGTCTTTGTATGCGACGGTGCTGAGTCCTTCATTTGGCAGATTGAAGCTTTTCTGAAGAGCTTCTCGGATGAACATCTGCTTGATAATCGATTCATCTCGGGCGGGGTCGCCTACTGAGTGGACGACAAAGCGGCATCTGATGTCCCCGTTAACGGACTCTGAGTTCAGGTAGGCTTCAGCCACCTGGCGCAGAAGGAAGAAGGATGGCTTCCTTGTCAAGAATCCCTCCAAACCGGTTTCGCGAAGTGCGTAGAAAATCTCCTCCATGTAGTCGAGATCGCACGCGTCAAATTCCATCATAGGCTCGCACCAGACGCGATCCTTCTCGATGATCTCTTTCATATTAGAGGGAGAGTCTACATGATTTCCTGTCATCTTAATAATCTGCAAACACAGTGCTAGTCAGTATTCGATAAGATATAAGAGAGAAATTATTGAAAGATCATACGATACTGAAAAGATCATTGAAAAATTACCAAAGGATTTTCTGAGAGGTTTTAAAGGATAGAATTTTTGGTAACGAAGCAAGAGATAGTCTCAGAAAATCTAGGGTACTTAAGATATTTGCAGAGATGAAATGGCGGTTTCAAACATTTGAACGCTCATATATATCTTAGAGAAGATAAACAGTTAAAATATCAATGGTTCAGTTTAAACGCGCTTTTTGAGATGGACGGCTATGATTAAGTTTTATAAAAAAAGGTAATGATCATATTAGCCGTCTAGGTCAAAAGCCAGTTGTATATAGCCTAAGTAGTAACTTGATACGACATGCATTTAATGCGTTGCAGAGTTCAGCATGCTTTTACATAGAATGTCGTGTATTAAATGTAGTCCGTTAAAATTAAATAACATTTTCTAAGGCATTGAATACGATGCTGAATCTGATTCATAAATGCACAGAGTTGTTCTATAGGCTACGGAGTAGAGATACGCAAACCTGTCAGCTGAACATCGTAGTCAGCTGATACCTCATGTAGATGGTTGCTGAGTCTCTACGTACTGATCTTACTCAGTGCTTAGAGTGAACATTCCCCTTTACTGAATGCTCCTCTCCTGAATCCTCTTACTGACTGGAGTCAGTAGGGTCCAGTAGACCCAGCTCTACTGAAAGTTCTCTGAATCTGGTTTCAGCTAGAGGCTTGGTCAGTATATCAGCCCTTTGATGGTCAGTATGGATCTCTTCCATCCTGATATCCTTCTTTTCGACATGGTCACGATTGAAGTGGTGTCTGATGTCCACGTGCTTGCATCTCGTATGAAGTACAGGATTCTGAGTGATTGCAATGGCACTGGTACTGTCGCAGAAGATCGGCACTACATTCTGAATGACGTCATAGTCGTGTAGCTGCTGTGTCAACCAAAGGATTTGGGCGCAGCAACTTTCGGCAGCCATGTATTCAGCTTTAGTAGTTGACGTTGCTACTGAAAGCTGTTTCTTTGAAAACCATGAGATCAGCTTACTGCCAAGGAACTGACACGTTCTAGAAGTTGACTTTCGGTCAATTCTACATCCTGCATAGTTAGCATCAGAATAACCAGTTAGTTCAATATTATCATCAGCTGGATACCATAAACCCATGTCAGGTGTTCCTCTGAGATAGCGGAGAATCTTCTTTGCTGAGTCCATGTGACTCTATTTCGGATTCGCCTGAAATCGAGCGTAGACACCTACAGCATAAGTTATGTCAGGACAAGTAGCTGTTAAGTATAATAAAGAACCAATTATACCACGAAATTTAGTTTGGTCTACTGATACTCCCTCTTTATCAAGATCGATTTTCATATTCGTGTTCATCGGGATCTTGATTGGTTTGCCGGATGTGCAACCGAATCTCTTGATGAGGTCTCGAGTGTAGTTGCCTTGATTGATAAATGTTCCCTTCTCAGATTGTTTGACTTGAAAGCCGAGGAAATAGTTTATCTCTCCCATCATTGACATCTCGAACTTATCCTTCATCATTTTCTCAAACTGCTGACACATGATGACGTTCTTCGAGCCGAAGATGATGTCATCTACGTAGATCTGCATGAGTAATAGGTCGTCTTCCAGTCGAATGCTAAATAATGTGCGGTCTACTGTGCCTTTCTGAAAACCTTTCTGAAGAAGAAACTCGAATAGGGTATCATACCAAGCCCTGAGTGCTTGTTTTAACCCATACAGAGCCTTTGTGAGTCTATAAACTTGATGTCCCTACTGAAAGCCGGGAGACTGTTCTACATAGACTTCTTCTTTCAGTACGCCGTTCAAGAAAGCAGACTTCACATCCATTTGATATACTCTGAATCTTTGATGTGTTGCGTAGGCTAGGAACAGTCTGATTGCCTCCAATCTTGCAACAGGAGCGAACGTTTCATCGAAATCTATCCCTTCAGCTTGACAATAGCCTTTTGCCATGAGTCTTGCTTTATTCCTTACTATGAAATTCTTTTCATCTCGCTTGTTCTTGAAAACCCATTTGGTTCCGATCACATGTTGATGTCGGGGTCTATCAACAAGCTCCCAAACTTCGTTTCTCGTGAACTGATTCAGCTCCTCCTGCATGGCTATGATCCAGTCAGCATCTTTCAGTGCGTCCTCAACTGACTGAGGTTCTTCAGTAGATAAGAAGCGGGAATATAAGACGCTTTCTCCCTGACAGAATTCTGATCTTGTCTTTACTCTTGCTGAAGGATCTCCAATAATTAAGTCAGAAGTGTGAGCATCCAGCCACGATCTACGATGTTTTAACTCTTCATCTGAAATTTGTTCAACACAGATAGTAGGTGAGTTAGGCATTTCAGTTGTACTATTCTGAGATTGAAGCAATTCAGTTACAAGAGTGTGATCTACTGAGTCACCAGGTTCAGGGGCATTTAGCTCAGGAACATCATTAGTTCCCCCTGAATTATTACTCTCAGTAGAGGTCTCAGTTACCACTAGGGTTTCTTCATCGACCTGAGTTACCTGGGATTGACTCTGTTCAGGAGAGTCAATCTGTTCAGCTACTTCTGCTGCTGGTTGAGATTCAGTAGACTTGTCTTCTGTTTCCTCATCTGAATCATCATCCCAACATAGCTGGATCCTTTCAATTTTATCTTTTAAGCACAGATCATGTAGCTGCTTACTGATGTCCTCAGATTCAGGTTTAGAGTTTCTGCTCATGTCTTCAGTAGCAAACTCATTAAAAACAACATGAGGGCTTTCCTCCACGCAAAGGGTTCGATAGTTGAAGACTCTGAAAGCTTTGCTGACCCAGGAGTATCCTAAGAACACTCTCTGATCTGACTTGCTATCAAAAGTCTTCAGCTGATCTTTCTCATTATTGTGAATAAAGCACGAACATCCAAAAATATGGAAATAAGATAGAGAAGGCGTCCTACCGTTCCATAGTTCATATGGTGTCTTCTTATGCTGCTTTGTCAGTAAAGATCGGTTCTGAGTGTAACATGCAGTATCAGTAGCTTCTGCCCAGAATTTGGTTGGGAGTCCTGAGTCTGCGAGCAGGGTTCTTGCTGCTTCTTTGAGTGTTCGATTTTTCCTCTCAGCAACCCCATTTTGTTGAGGTGTGCGAGCGGCAGACATCTCATGCTTTATGCCTTCTGCTTTGCAGAACTCCTCTACCATGAAATTCAGGAACTCAGTTCCTCTGTCTGAACGTATCTTGACAATCTTCGTGTTCTTTTCGACACTGAGCCTTTTCAGATGCCTTGGTAACTCTGTTTTGACGTCAGACTTGTTGGTAATAAATATGACCCATGTGTAGCGCGAGTAGTCATCAATGACCACTAATGCATACTTCTTGCCTCTGATCGTCACTGGAGAGACTGGACCGAACAAATCCATATTTAGCAGCTGAAGGATTCCATCAGTGGAAGAAGATCGAACAGGCGGATTTTGATTCCTTGTTTGCTTTCCCTTCAGACATGCTTCACACTGAGTGTCTTTGCTGAATACTTCATTCGGCAGTCCTCTTGCTAGAGTGTTTCTAGCCAATTTGTTGAGCGTTTTGAAGTTGAGATGGCTGAGTCTTCTTTGCCAACAAACAAGCTTCAGGTTCAGCTGAGTTCCAGTCATCTACATAGATATTCTTCTTGCGCGAACCTGATAACACTGTTTTCCCTGTAGATTTATCAATAACATCACAGAAACCAGCGTCAAAAATCACTCTATTCGAGTTATCACAAAATTGACTAACAGAGAGAAGATTATGCTGAAGTCCTTCAACATATGATACTCTTGGAACTATTGCTGTTCCAATGTTGAGTGTTCCATAGCCTCTGGTGTAGCCTTTTGCATTGTCTCCAAACTCGATTCGGGGTCCTTCTTCAGTAGTATAATTCTTCAGCAAGTCCTTTTGATACGTCATATGTCTTGAGCATCCGCTGTCCACATACCAAGGGTCCTTGTTCACCTGCAAAACAAAATTATATTTAGGTACCCTTTATTTTTGATTTTGGGTCCTTAGATGTTAGTTTTGGTAACCCAAATATGTCTTACGACCCTGGTGGTCTCAGACAGTTTCTTTCCACTTTTGTCAACATATTTGACCACTAGACTGGTCGATGCTGACTTCTGAGGCTTTTCAGGTTCAGGAGTCCTGATCTTCTGAGTGGGTGGACTTCTGACTTTTGCCTTCTGCACGGCTTTCTTCTTCTTCTTCTGGCTTTTGGATCCTCTTCTGACTATAGGATCATAGTAATATGACCCATACTGAGCTGGATGAGTCAGCTGTGGAGGTCCATACTGATCAGCCCATTTTGCTTTGCTAGTTCCCCCTTGACTGAACTGGGTGATCTGGTGTTGATCTTCTTGTCAGAGTGTTGATGACTAGGATGAGGTGCCTTCATCTTCTGTTTGTTCTTGGCTAGGGGGTTCAGTATATCTGCATTGATGGTCTCCCCTTGAACAAACCTATCAGCTAGCCAGTTTTCTGAGCGTACGGGGGCAGATGAGGAAGCTCCCTGGCTGAATCCAAGTCCCTCCTTGCAATACTTGGGCTTGTTGCTTGCTAGCATAGCCTCTAGTTTCTTTTCAGCGCCCATGTAACGCTCTGTCATCAGGTTCCTTCAGACATCATCACTTTTCTTCAGCATTTCATGCTCGGTCTGAAGTCCTGACAACTCTTGCTTCAGTAGACTCAGTTCAGTATCTTTCTGAGTCAAGTCTTTGGTCAAAACTGAGATCTGAGCTTCTTGATGCTGAGACTTGGCCATCAGAGAGTTTATCTCCTCCTTGAGTCTCAACACAAGTCCTTCTGACTCAGTAGCAATCTGACTCTCCTGAGAAAGTCTCTGATTCTCCACTTTCATGGTATCCAATTCTTGAAGAGTCTTGCTGAGCTACAAACTCATCTGAATCTGCTCGTCGAGTAGTTCTTCATATGCGATCGCGACGTCCAGATTCTCCTCTGCACCTGAAAGAGTGTCGTATGTGCAATGTGAAGAGGAATTAAATTGTTCATGAGAGTTTACCTCATCCTATTCTCCTGCCATAAGACACTTTTCACTATCTTCTTCAGCTTCAAGCTCTAAGGCCATGAAAGCTGCTTCATCGTCAGATGAATCCATGAAGGAATCGACCTCATCTGAGTCGTCTGAGAGTTTACCTGTAATGTATGCTTGTCTCTTCTTGATGAACTTCTCCCTTCTTGCTTTGCGTGCTGCTCTTTCAGCAGTGCTGAGCTCAGGACAGTCATACTGATAATGTCCTGGCTTCTTGCAGTTATAGCAGGTTGTGACTCTTTCTTCTTTGCACTCACTGTCTTTCGACTGAGCTGAGTCATCTTGTTTCCTGCATTCAGAAATATGCGAGTCAGGAGTGCGTTAAAGGCATGGTCGACTTGGGTGTTAGCTTCAGCTCGGTGCTTTCTTTGAGGTAAGACAAACTTGAACTCCTCTGCTTTAAGTTCTGAAAAGATATGGTTAGGAGTAACAATATCTAAATCAGAATGACGTAATAAAGTAGAAAAGGGGGTCCAGTTTCCGTCTGGTAGTGCCCTCAAAATCTTGAGATTCATCTCTCGGTTGGAGAATGTCTTTCCTAGCCCGTTGATAGAGTTCATCAGATTCGTAAATCTGACGTTGAGATCTTCAATGGTGTCACCAGGCATGAGCGACAATCTCTCCAGCTTCTGAAGTTCCAGCGCAAGTTTGTTCACTTTGATCTTCTGAGTCCCCCGACTCAGTAGCGCTATAGCATCCCAGAGTTCTTTCGCCGACTTACAGTCCTGAACTCTTCCGAGATAGGAATCACTCAGGGTGGTCAGTATGGCATTTCTGGCGACGCGGTCTAAGTTGTGAAGCTTCTTCTCCTCAGGGGTGAAGAGACTTCTGTCCTTGGGGATCTTCTTCCCGGTCACCATTCCTCCTCCATCTGCTGGATCCTGAGCTACAATGCTATCGATCATAGGAATGATAGGTCCGTCCTCCAGAACCTCTATCATGCTATCGTGAAGGGAGGTGTGCTTCCATTCTGACCAGCCACACGCCATAGTTCTCTACTGAGAACATGGGTACCATCCTTATCCCTGATATATCAGACATGATGAATAATGATATGAATAAAGAATGATATGCAGTAAAAACGTTTTCCGGATCCGTTCAAGTAAACCAGTTTCAGAATAACAAGAGTTTTATAAAACTCCTGCTCTGATACCAATTGTTGGTCCCGAGAGTACGTTCAGGTGTAGAGGGGGGGTGAATACACCTGAAAATCGATTTCTCAACTTAAACACGAACAGTCCTTTTTAGGATAGTGTCGACTTGAACAAGTTCGGCGACCCGGACAAGCTATTCGGAATCGTGTGCAGAGTGACTGACTCTACTGAGACCCCGCTTAGCCACTTAGGAGTCGAATTCAGTATCGTTCAGATAGAGTTCAGTAGTGCGGAATAGTGTAGGCCCAAATTCAGTTGAGTTAGGAAAACGTTTTTATCAAAACAGTTTCAGTAGATTAGTGCAGTCTGTTAAGTTTGATGAAACTCAGTTGAATGATGTAAAGAATATTTTCAGTGTGAACAGTAAATCAATGCAACAATAAAAATAGAACACAAGACACAAAGATTTTTTAAGTGGTTCGGACACAACAATCCTATGTCTACTGTCCCGAAAGATCAGGAAGCTATGTATTATACTGAGATAGTCTCAGTGGTTTGTACGCTGGATAAACACTGGTCTTGAGATTTATACTGAGCAAGTCTCAGTTTACAAGATTATCAAACTAAGTGTTTGAAAAACTCTCCAACAGTGAAGGAGTCCTTTACAATAAGGATCAGTTCAGAAGTGAACACCTTCGTCTAAGCTATGGATATATTCTATTGAGCTTAGGTTAGAGGGATAGGGAACAAGGATGTGGCTTCTAGAACGAGGAACAGTTGAGTGTAAGCTTTGGGTTCGTGTAACGTCGTTCGGATACTAGAGGTTGTATTAAGCAGTTCAACTTGGTTCCCTAAGAGCAGAAATGTAGTCTTTCGCCGGAGATTGATTCTTTGAACTTCTTACGAAAGACATAGGCTTTTTTCAAATTTGCTCATTTGAATGCTCTGTGTGTTCTCTCGTGTATGCGAAGGTTCGGTGAGCTTCAAATTTGATTTATCCCTCTATTTATAGAGAAGAGATTAGGATAGATCCGTTGGAGACGACGATCCTTTGTCTCTCTCTTTAGGGTAGCTAACAGCTCTTTTGAAGTATGGTGGCAGTGTCCTTTCCCTCCATTTCTGGAAAGTTGTTGACTTGCAGCTTTAGTAGATATAGGATACGTGGCTGCTTGTCATTGGCCGAGGTTCAGAAAGTGGTTAAGACAGAATAGACTTCAAGGAGATCTGAAGCTGACTTCTCTCTTCCTCGTATTGACTCTGCTGATTTGACTTTTAAAGATCCTGACAGTCAGAAGACTGTCTGGTCGTTGCTGAGTTTGATCTCTGATTCAGTAGCATGCTCCTGCTGAGTTCAGTTCCATTGACTCCTTTCAATATACTGCTCCTGCTGAGTCCAGTATCACTGAGTCTTGTACTTCTGGTGCTGAGGCAGATGATCTACTGAGTGCCTGAACCAGAGCAGAGTGTCTGCTGAGTTTGAAACCTCAGAGATAAAACAGATTACAACGTAATGGTTCACCAATCAATATAGGGTTTTGGGATCTTCAAATCTTCACAGACTCATTCAGAGCACAGGGCTACTGAGTAAACTTCAACACAGATGACTGAGTCATTTCCCACTATTTTCCAACATTGCTGAGGATAGAATCATCACCCAACACTAAGTGCGAGTATTGAGAGCAAATGCAGAGCACAGATTCTTCGTTAATGGTGGATAAGGTAAGGCAGTTTTACAGATTAGTGTGAATATATACTTAGATTTTAATCTAAGGCGATTTCAGCTACACGGCTGAGATTAATCAGGTTTAAAACAGTGAACAACTCAGATTAAATGTTATAATAGGTTATGATTATTGTGCCACCTATAATCTCGCCTACTTATCTCTAACGCCTAAATGGTAAGGTGATATGACGTGCATTTAATGCGCCGCAGTCAGGTTTATGGAATGTCATGAATTTAATGAAAACGACATAGTTAATGCAATACGATGAACATTAATGGCGGGAAATAAATGCCATGACATGCTGAATCACCAAAAGCTTAATTTATAACCTTTTAGCTGAACATCGTAGTCAGCTGATACCACGTTTGACAAATGTCGAGTATTCAGCTGTACTGAATATAGGTTCCCTCTTACTCAGTACTTCTCGGATCATTTATTGAATCGTATCAGTAGGATCCAATAGACCTAGTTCTGTTGAGAGATTTTTGAATCTGTTCTAAGCTAGAAGTTTTGTCAGGATATCAGCTATGTACTTATCAGTGTGGATCTTCTCCATTCTGATATCCTTTTTCTCGACATGATCTCTGATGAAGTGATGACGAATGTCCACGTGCTTGCATCTTGTATGTAGAATAGGATTCTGAGTGATTGCAATAGCACTGGTACTGTAGATCGGTACTTCATCTTGATGAATGTCGTAGTCTCTTAGCTGCTATTGAAGCCACAGTATCTGTGCACAATAGCTTCCAGCAGCCATATATTCAGCTTCAGTAGTGGACGTTGCTACTGAATGCTATTTCTTTGAGAACCATGATATGAGCTTGCTACCGAGGAACTGACACGTTCCTGAGGTTGACTTTCTGTCGATTCGGCAACTTGCATAGTCAGCATCAGAATAACCAGTTAGTTCAAGGTTATCATCAGCTGGATACCATAATCCAACATTAGGTGTTCCCTTCAGGTAACAAAGAATTCTCTTCGTTGAATCGATATGACTCTTCTTAGGATTCGCCTGAAATCGTGCACATATACCTACAGCATAAGTTATGTCAAGTCTGCTGGTTGTAAGATATAATAAAAAACCGATAATAGCACGATAGTCAGTTGAGTTAACAGATAATCCCTTTTTGTTAAGATCAATCTTGAGATTGGTGTTGATGGGTATCTTGACTGACTTGCTGGATTCACATCCGAACTTTTTGATGAGATCTCTTGTGTATTTCGCTTGATTAATGAATATTTCCTTCTTTGATTATTTGACTTGAAGTCCAAGGAAATGATTCATCTATCCCATCATCGATATTTTAAACTTTTCTTTCATTATCTGCTCGAATTTCTGACACAGAGTCAGATTCCTTGATCCAAAGATGATGTCGTCCACGTAGATCTGCACTAGTAGGATGTCTTCGCCTGACTTGATACTAAATAGGGTGCGATCCACTGTTCCTTTCTGAAAACCTTTCTGAAGTAGAAAGTCTGAGAGGGTATCGTACCAAGCCCTGGGTGCTTGTTTTAACCCGTGCAAAGCTTTCTTAAGTCTATAAACCTGATGTCCCTGCTGAAAGTCGAGCGGTTGTTCAACGTAGACTTCTTCCTTCAGTACGCCGTTCAGGAAAGCTGACTTCACATCTATCTGATAGATTGTGAACTGCTGATGTGTTGCATAAGATAAGAATAGACGAATAGTTTCAATCTTGCAACTGGGGCGAATATCTCGTAAAAATCTATTCCTTCTGATTGACAATATCCTTTAGCAACGAGCCGAGCTTTGTTCTTGATAATGACGTTGTTTTCATCACGCTTGTTCTTGAAGACCCACTTCATTCCTATCACGTGTTGGTGTCTATGTCTGTCAACAAGTTCCCATACGTCGTTTCGCGTAAATTGGTTCAGCTATTCTTGCATGGCGATGATCCAGTCAGCATCATTCAGTGCGTCCTCAATTGTCTGAGGTTCTTCAGTCGACAAGAAGCATGAATACAAGGCACTTTCTCCTTGACAGAGTTTGGATCGTGTCTTGACGCTAGCTGACAGATCTCCTATAATAAGATCTGAAGAGTGAGCATCTAGCCATGAGCGACGACGTCTTGTTACTTCATCTGGAATTATTTCAGTACAAATAGTAGGAGTATTAGGAATTTCAGTAGTAATGTTCTGTGTCTGAAGTAATTCGGTAACAAGGGTTTGATCCACTGAGTCACCAGGTTCAGGGGCGTTCAGCTCAAGAAAATTAGTAGTTCCCCCTGAGTTGTTAATCTCAGAAGAGGTCTCAATTACCATATCAGTTTCCTCATCGACCATAATTACCTGGGATTGATTGTGTTTGTTAGAATCTATCTCCTCAGCTACTTTGCTTGTTGTTGGGTTCTGAAGATCATCATCTGAATCATTATCCCAACAATGCTGGATCTTTTTAGTATTGTCTTTTAAGCTTAGATCCTGAGCTTGCTTCTGACCTCTTCAGCTTCTGGCTGAGAGTTTGACTTCCTGTACTTTGAAATAAACTCATCAAATACGACATGGGGGCTTTCCTCCACGTAAAGGATCCAGTAGCTAAAGACCCTGAAAGCTTTGCTGACCCTGGAGTATCCTAAGAAAACTCTTTGGTCTGACTTACTTTCAAAGACCTTTAACTGGCCCTTTCCATTATTATGGATAAAGCACGGACAACCAAAGATATGAAAATGCGTAATAGAAGGAATTCTCCCTTTCCATAGCTCATAAGGTGTCTTCATGTGCATCTGAGTCAGTAGAAACCGATTCTGAGTGTAGCAGGTAGTGTCAGTAGAGATTAATCATGTTTAAAACAGTGGTATTAGCTGACTACTATGTTCAGCTGACAGGTTTGCGTATCTAATTCAGTACTTAACATTCAATACATGCATAAGCATTTATTTCCCACAATTAATTCATAAAGATGTCATTAATAAAATTATTTTCATTATAAGCACTACATTCCATATAATTAGGGGTGGCAAAGTAGCGGGCCGGGCCGGCCCAGGCCCGCCCACCGGGCTTTTAGCTATTTATCGGGCCGGGCCGGGCCCGCCCGAAAACCAGTCGGGCCTAGAAATTTTAAGCCCAACCCCGGGCTTTCGGGCGGGCGGGCGGGCGGGCTTAACCCAAGTTTTTTTTTTAAATATAATCGAAATTCAAAAGTTGAAAGTTAAAACCAACAAAAATAAATTTAAAACAACTTTAAGTGAAAAATATGAGTCTTTTGATGAGTTGATATTTGATAACAATTAACAAAACAAGTTAATAGATTGGTCTATGATCGAAAGCTCAAACTATGAAAGACTTGAGACGTTCGAATTCTTTCTTTTTAGTCTTGATTTTTGACATACAACAAGATAGAATAAATAAGTTGGGTAGAAATTAATCATTCAAAAATCAAAACAAATAAAAACAAATAAAACAAATAAAAAAAATATAATTAACAATTAATTTCGGGCGGGCTTTTTTAGGCCCGAAACCCCGGGCTTTTTTAGGCCCGAGTCCGGTAAGCCCGGGCTTTTCATTGGGCGGGCTTTTTTAGGCCCGGTTCATTTCGGGCTTCTATTTTCGAAGCCCAACCCAACCCCAGGCCTGGGTACCCCAGGCCGGCCCATCGGGCCGGGCTCATTTTGCCACCCCTACATATAATAACTGTCGCGCATTTAATGCTTGTCATCTCACTTTACTTTATAAGTGATAAATACGTAGGTTGAGATTATAGGCAGCACATTAATCATTACTGTTAATAGCATGAAATCCTAACCGTTTAATTTTAAGAAGGATTAAATCTGAACTATTCGCTGAGAAACCGCTTCAAATTCATATCTTTCATATATCTTACTTTATCAAAACAAAATCATATTTCAGCCATTGACAAACTTTTAGTGCTCTGAATATTCACCTACATCCAGATTTTCGTTACTCTCTAGCACTAAACTTTCGGTAAACAATTTGAATCTTGTTCTGCAAAAACTAACATACTCTATTTTCAAGTGCTAGCACTGGTTTTGCAGAATCTCTACTCTGGCGAATACGTAAAATGAAGTGGTTCTCGTTCCCTCGGACATAGAGGACATATTGAAGAACAATCATGTATAGTTTAAGTCGATGATGGCCGTGCGGAATTGATATATGGAGATAATCTTTGGCGCCCTCTCTACGTCAGGCTTTCAGACGTTTCTCGCCCTCTCTACGTCAGGCTTTCAGACATTTCTCACATGGCAACCGCACCTTTGGCTGCCAAGGGAGGTGACAGAATTCTACTACAATCTTTGTCGTGATGAAGATAATCTCAAAGATATCTCATACGTCACGTATCAAAAGGAAGAGAAGCAGAATGTATGGAAGCCTAAGACCGTTCCTCTCGACATTCAGGAGTACCTTGTTTCGAGCTTTGATCACCCTGATGAAGGCATCTGGCCTACTGAATATAAAGAGATGGAGATCAACAAGTATCTTTGCGGATTCAGTAGCCAGAAGGATACAGTCTTCAAAGCTGCATTTCTGAAGAGTCAACTATTGCCTGATTTTAGAGGCCTAGCTTACATAGTGAACCATATCCTAACTAGTTCAATAGGATCATTCGACCAAGTGTCCAAGATCAAATTGCAGATCATGAATGCAATAATAGATGGTGACTGGGCAAATTCTTCCTGAATAAATTCAATACTCAAGCTCAGAAGTTCATAGACACAGAAGGAGTATTGAAGCTCATGCCAATCGGTGAACTGATATATGAAAGTCGCATCTCTATCAAGATCGAAGATACATGTATAGGCAGAGTCAGCTTCGCAGACTCGAAGTTCTTTGACAAGAAACTAGTTAAGTTTCAGAACAATGCTACTAAGAAATATGTCGGACGTGGTGTAAATGACAAACGCTCAGCACCAACAACTTAGGTGCCACGTTCAAAGCTTTCCAAGAAGATAAAGCTTGTCAAGAAAATTGAGACACCTATAGTTACAGTAGAACAGGTGGACATACTTGACTCAAAGTCGGGCAAGGATGAAACCACTCTGAAAGATAAAGTCAAGAGAATCGATTCAGAAGAGACTCAGTTTGAACAACAAGCAGACATTCCCATGGCTAAAGTCTCAGAAGTCATACCAGACTCTATTCTAACTGCCGGAAATAGAGCTACTGATGAGATAGCCGATCAGATTCTGGAAATCTCAGATCATTCGGATCTAATCGACATAGCGACTAGGGCTAGGGTACAGATACGTCTAAGTTTCCTGGATTGGGATATTCTGGATGAGACGATCAACCTAAGGACTGTCCCGACGCTAATGTCAGAAGAGCAGATACTCAGGTCAGAGATAAGCTGTGGAGAGCCCGTTGAAATCGCATCGATGGAAGACCTGAGGTCCACAAAGCTCTTCTTACTAAGCCTCAAGGAAACTAAATCTCCCATTCAGCCACAGACTCATAAGGATGATGATGCTGACAAGGACTCAGCACCCAAGGATGCAGACCACAGAGGATCTGCTGAGGTAAAATCTTCCAGTGATCACGATGATGCACCACCACTGCCCCCATCAGGTGCCATCGAAGCTGCTATCTACTTCCAAACAGTAGTCGGCCACTACTACTGAAATGAGACTCAGTACTTCTCATTATCAGGCTAGGAATATCACTGATACCACTGGAAAGAGCATCAATAAAAGCCTAAAATGATAAGGAGACAAGAACCAATTTCTCACGAAGGATTTTTACATCAAATGGTCGCAATATACAAATGCACAAACTGAGAAGCTCAGTGCCTTGATGCAGTGGCGTAGGCAATAGGGGGGCAGTGGGGGCCACTGCCCCCACTGGAATTTGAGAATTTTTTTGGGGCAGTTTAGTAATTTCCTAATTAATTATAAGATTTACTAAAATATTTAATATTCTAAATATATGTCTCACAACATGTTAAAGGAAAAAGAAAAGGAATTTTTTATTATATCTAATTTCTAAAAGAAAAGGAAAGGAGATTAGATACGTTAGTCTCTCTCCCGCTTCGTTCCACTCTAATTTCTCTTCTTGTTCTTTCAATCAACTCTCAGTCACAAACACTAATCGATTATTCTCTCTCGCCGGCAGCGGAACAGGTAAGTAAGAATGATAAATCCTAATCTTAATTTTGATTTTGTGTGCAAGTAATTTACTTTTGGTCTGGATCACATGGTGAATGATTTACTGAATTTACTAGAAATCTTGAATAGTTGCTCCTCTGATAGTTGAATTTCGTAAAGCATTAGCTTTAATCTCTTAGAATTTGATGCTTGCTTGAAGATTTCTACTTTAGAAACGATTTTTCACGTTCCACGGATATAATTATGAGCACATCGGGCAGTCTGCGAATTTAGGGATTTATAAATTATAATTATTAATTTTTGACTTAATGCTACTCTTGACTCTTTAGTCTTGATTATTGACTATTACTTTTGAATTTTTTTTCCTTCTTGGTATGTAGTAGACACGCAGAGGGTAATATGCTAATAGAGCTACTTTGTCTGATTATTTTTCAGAAAAATGAAATACTACTTTAATTTGGTAGCAAAATAGAAGGATGCTTATTCTTCAAACACTAATAATCCTAAAGTATTCCACCTGAGCCATCATCGGAGAAAGTAGGAGTTGATCATCAACCTCAAGCATCATTGGAGGAAGTTGATTTAGAAAATCTTCCAAGTGATCCAGGACTACGACCTCCAATAAGAAGTTATCCTCCTAACTTAATAGAGCAGGTGCGCAGATTTTACATATTAAAATGTCCATGTCAACCACGAAATCATGTCTTCCCACAAACAATAAAAAGAAATAGAAAGCGCAAATTTGTTATTAAGAACATAAGGGAAATTTTATGAAAATCTTTTGCTTGGTTTTGAATTGGTAGGCTTTGTAATGTAATGTAAATTGTGCTATGATCGTTTATAATAAATAATTTTTTTTCTAATCTTGTCATGTGTTTATATAATTATAGTAAATTGACCCCCACTAGCTCGATTTCCTGGCTACGCCACTGCCTTGATGATTGAAGTTTAGAGGATCAAAATTCATCCCCTTCCAGACACTGAGAGCATCCTCAAGACTGCTTTGAATGCTCAGAAGACTGAACTCACCGCACAGTTTCATCGATCAATGCAAATCAAGCAAAGTTATTCTCTAAGAAACTATCTGCTGCTGTGACTAAGATGCTGAGACTAACTGAAAAGCGCAACAGGTTTGCCACAACTAGTGTCTCTCAGGCACTGACACAACAGACGACTGCTATGCAACTGCTCAAGGAGGAATATATGAGTGTATTGGATGAATCTCTCAAGAAGTATGAGTCAAATAAAGCTAAAGTTCTGACGACCATCAGGACTGAACATGAATGTGAATGATTGCAGTTCTTAATGTGGATTGCAGAGTGAATGTGGTTCAGAATTCAGTCGAATCCATGATAAGCAAGGTAACCGCTCTTTCTACCCTTATTTCAAAGGTTGAAGATGAAAGATTATGATGGAAGAAATTGTTACCTTCCTCCTTCGTATTATGTCGTCGATTGATTATTGCTTGTGTTTTAGACCTTCTCATTTGTATCCCGTACCTTCCTCTCTTCTCTATTGACATAAACTTAAGAGAAAAAAATTAGAAATCTACGCTCTACTAAAACTCACGTTAATGTGTATAGGAGAACGTGTGATGATTTATTCATAAAAGTGTGTGGGGGGGGGGGGTTCATTATCAGTAAATAATTGTTAATAATGTAACGACCCATTAGTAATTACGTTGCTAATGGGCTTAAATTAATAATAATAATCAGCCCATAATATAATTAATAATCATTGGGCCACTTATTTTTCAATTAATTGGCCCAGCCAATTAGCTCTAGATAAAAAATTCCCAATTTATTAAATAATGTATAAAGTACATTAAATCTATTTTTAATCTCACAAGACTGCAATCAATAACCGGGCAACGTACTTGGGCCAAACCAAAGATCCAATACAGGAAATAAAACCGGCCTCAAATAATTTAATCATCTATGCTCAACCCAAATCAAAATTAATTAATAAATACGGATTCATTCCACTAGAGTGTCTTTGCTGACTTACCCCTTTATTCTAATTTGAGCATGTGCTTGTAATTTAGAGTTAACTGATCTCCATATTTAAGAAATAAATATCCGTTAATTAATTAAGCTCACCGACATCTTAAGTTAATTAACATCTTATTATAATTCTGAGTAGTACCACTCGACCTTATTAACATACCTGAACTTAATCAACTGGTCGGGTTTAGTATGCTAATCAGAGATACAGTTGCAAGATATAGACAACCAACCTGAGCTACAAATAACTACTAATACCCAAAATACGTAGATCCCGTTGCTATGACGTTCACCATAGTAGGTCAAAGTGATAGTTGGCCAAATGCACTGAGCTAAAGTTTTATCAAGCTTCAGACCAGCTAAGTCACCGAGATCTTGGTTCTCCACTAAGGTTAGTTAGGAGAACATATTTCATTGTGATTCGTCAATACACCACCTTTAGTGTACCAGTATATACAAGTAACCAAGACAAGAAACTTCTTATCTAAACTGTAGCTTAAATTGACAACTTATCCTAAAGTTGTCTCACCTATGATAACTGTTTATATCTTGTTAGTTCAACCAATTGTGTAGTCTTCGGTGATCTACAACGCACTACACAATCTAACTATTATACAAGATAAATGATTTAACATGTGCAGATATATTAAATCAAATAGGAGAATATATAGTGGAAAGAAAAATACATTGTATACAAGCATAAAAGTTGCTTCCAGTATACAAAATTCCAACAGATAATGCCAAAAAGGGGGAAGGAAGTGGGAAAGGAGTAGTTATTAAAGAATGTGGGAAGGAAATCAAGGACGAGGTTCAGCCCATTACTACTGAATTCAAAAAGGGCAAGGTAGTCGACCTTAGGGGGAATGAGAAAGAGAAGGAGAAAAGCTGAAACTCATAGCCGAAGGATCAAGAGAAGGATCCTCATTTCAGGTTGCAGTTAATGAAATAGCTATGTTCATTAACCAACAGGATGAAGATGAGCCCATTCGCTCAGTGGCTAAAGGAAAGAAAAGAGCTGAAAGATCTCCTACTCCTCCACCAAAGTTCAAAATCCATGAAGAACAACAAACATATGACAGGGAAATGGCCAAGAGAATAGAACACAAGAGGAGGCTGCAACTGCTAGAAAGAAAACTTAGAAGAAAGATGTGAAGGTTACAGCAGCAGTACCTGAGCGGACTAAATATGTCATTTCGAGGTAATAAAAAACTATGTCTGCTCAAGCCAAAGAAGAAGTCAAGGAAACAAGAAAATGTAAAGCTGCAGAACCCTCTATCAAAGATTATGAAGTTGACAAAGTTGAAATAGAGCCATAACTGAAGCTCATATTCGTTCAACAAAATTATCCAAGGAGCAAGAAACTGAGGAGAAAGCTATGTGGGATGCAATAAAGAGAGGTCTCAACATAACAACTGAAGCTAGACAGGTCAGTGAAGTTAGAGAGAGACTGAGAACGGCTAACCTCAAAGCTAGAGAGAGACTGAGAACGGCTAACCTCAAAGCTCTTAGAGAAAAGACAAAGAAAGAAGCAAGAGAAAAGATTCTTGAGGAAGATAGAGAAATCCCGACGACATCCAAATTCTACACACGAGGAGCTTAGAAGACTTATATTAAGCATATCTTACAACCTCGTACGACAAATGGATTCCTTGGAAATATAATCAGAAGTGAGAAGATCTATAACGAGTTCTTAATGATCTTTAACGAGATCTTAATGAACTTAATGATCTCAGAACCAGACTTGATACTGACAAAATCTTTAACGAGTTCTTTATGATCTCATAACCAAACCTCTATGTTGAAATACATACAATACTAGACAGTGAGGGTCTTCCACTTAAAGCGCCAGAATTCAGAGTTCTTCCACCTCCTTTGACCTTAGAAGGTGATGTTGGAATTTTGTATTTTGTAAGCAACTTTTTTGCTTGTACACAATGTATTTTTCCTTTCACATTCTCTTGTTTGATTTAACTTACTTGCACTTATTAAATCATTTATCTTGTATAATAGTTAGATTGTGTATGTGTAGTAGATTATAGAGGACTACACCATTGGTTGAACTAACAAGTTATAAACAGTTATCACAGCGGAGACAACTTTAGGATAAGTTGTCGGTTTAAGCTACTTAAGCTGCAGTTTAGATAAGAAGTGGTTTGTCTTGCCGCTCGTCTATGTTGGTACATTGAAGGTGGTGTATTGATGGATCATAGTGAGATCTCCTAACTGACCTTAGTGGAGAACTAAAGATCTTGGTGAAATAGGTGATCTTAAGCTTGATAAGATTTCAGTTGAGTGCTTATAGCTATCTATCACTTTGACTTACTATGGTGAATGTCATTGTGATTGGATCTACGTATCTTGGGTGTTAGTAGTTATTTATAGCTCAGGTTGATTATTTGTATCTTGCATCTGTATCCCTATTAAATAGGTTGATAATATCCCTTGAACAACTCGTAAGGATTAGCACACTAAACCCGATCGGTTGATTAAGTTCATGTGTGTTAATAAGGTCGAGTGGTACTACTCAAGAATATAATAAGATGTTAATTAAATTAAGCTGTCAGTGAGCTTAATTAATTAACAGGTTTTTGTTTCTTAAATAAGGAGATCAATTAAGTCTGAGATACAAGCTCGTTCTTAAATTGGAATAAATGGGTAAGTCAATACGGATTCTCTAGTGGAATGAATCCATTGTTTATTAATTAATTTTGCTCTGAGCTGAGCATAGGGGATAAATTAATTTGAGGCCTTATCTTATTTCCTGTATTGGATCGCTGGTCTGGCTCAATTAGATGCTCAATATTTATTATGCTCTCTCAGGAATTATTATTAATAGATTAATATATTTATCTAGAATTAATTGGTTGGGCCTATTAATTGATAAATAGGTGGTCCCATTATTATTAATTATATTACAGGCTGATTTTTAATTTATTAGAAGCTCATTAGCAATATAATTACTAACGAGCCACAATTATAATATAATATTTTGTACATTATATTATATTGTATACACACGCTCAATCTTTTATCATTGGCACACGCATTCACAAACGTGCGTCAGAACGTGAGATCGCAGAAAAAATATATTTTCTCTTAATTTTCTATCCACACGGTAGAGACAAAGGCATAAGACACAAACTAGAAGATCTCAAATAGGAGCAATAATCAAAGCCGCGACGATATACTTGGACGAAAGGTAACGGTTTATTATTCGTATTCTATCAGGTAATATCTATATGAAAGAGATTGAGATGAGATTAAGATTGTTGTGGAAAAGAAATCTTTTAATCAGAACTTGAAGAATGATCAAGACACCATCAAGCAACTCAGAGCAGATATATTTAAGGGGTATGTCCTTGATCCACGAGAGGCAAAATTAGCAGACTTAAAAGCAAAACTGCAGCAGTTCAGATCTCAAAGGAACTGATTAGTCTCAGGTTTTATATTTTGTAGTGATAGCATGATTTCTGTACTTGTAACTTCCTTATAATTAATGAAATTAGTATCACTTTGGCCAAGACAACTACACATTGTTACTAAGGCTATTTTATTGTTCAACACTACTGATCACCTCAGTGATCAACACACAGTCACACATTTGTTCATCTACTTATTTCAATATTTGTGATGCTTGTAGAATCATAGATTTTAATGGTTTTGGCATAATAAAATAGGGGGAAATTGTTGGGAATGTGATTAAGTATGATAAGATGTGAAGATTCCAAAGCCCCTAGCTGAGCGATGAACCAATATAATGTAATAGCTTAGTTGAGTTCAGCATGTTAGAAACCCAGTATGCTAGTTAGAATTCAATAGCTGATAGGCTCAGTAGCGTATCTTAGTCTCAGCTGGATGGACTCGGTGTTGAAGACTCAGTATGGGTGTTCAGAACCTACTTAATGTGTGGTTGAACATCATTACAAAGGAATCGGCCTGCAATTTAAATATCTAAACAGGATGTCAACAGAGGAAAACTCAAAAAAAGTGTCCGAGGTATCAGAGGAAGTCAAGTCAGATCTGCTTTGAAGTTTGAACAAGCCTCACCTGCCAAGCAAGCAACCAGGCTTCAATTTCAGCGGTATTCCAGTCTGCGACATATATGTTCTTCCTCCGCGATCCGAACAACACTATTTTCCTGTAGATTTATCTAGTTTATCACATGAACTAGCATCAAAGGTAACCCTATTAAAATTATCACATAATTGACTTACTTAAAGGAGATTATGTTGAAGTTCCTTCAACATGAGTTACTCTTGGAACAGTGGTTGTTCCAATCTTCAGTGTTTCGTATCCCCTTGTATAACTTTAGGAATTATCACCAAACTCAATTCTGGTTCCTTCCTATTGTACTTAGCTGGTCAATAGATTCTGGTAGGTCATATCCCTTGAGCATATTTCAATGCTAGCAGAGCATAGTGATCAATAAGGTTTTCAACAGTAGGATTTGACATTGTGCTTTCTACTGAATGAATTGTCGTCAAAGTGCTGACAGTTGCTTTTTAAGTAGTATCCTCTGTTCTGTCAGCAGTTGCTTGTAGACTTCATTGTGGAAGATTGTTCTCAAATTCATCAGCCTTGAGTTCTGAAAATACATGTTCAGGAGAAAAGGAGTTAAGATCAGAACGTCGTAAATAAGTAGTGAATGAGCACCATTCAGGTCTAGACAATGCTCTGAGAATTTTTATGTTCATTTCTTTACTGCTTCACTTTCTTCCCAGCCCGTTGACGGTGTTGATCAAATTCATAAATCTGATGTTGAGATCTTCAATCTTTTCACCAAGCATCATGGTGAATGTTTCGAACTTCTGTAGCTCTAGCTCTAGTTTGTTTTCTTTGATTTGCGGAGTCCCCCAACTCAGTAGAGCTATTGTACTCCAGAGTTCCTTCGCATCTTTACAATCATGCACTCTTCTAAGATAAGAGTCACTGAGCGTTGTCAGCATAGCGTTTAGTGCTAGTCGGTTAAGGTTATGAAACTTCCTTTCCTCTGGTGTGAAGGAGCTTTTATCTTTTGGAACCTTCTCCCTTGTGGTGGCGCCTCAGCCTCCAACAAAGGCACAATGGACCGGTCTCCAAAACGTCAGTCATGCTGTCGTGGAGCGATGTCAAGTGCGCCTGCATTCTGACTCTATTGAGACAATAGTTCTGAACTGAGAACATTGTAACCATCCATTTAGCTGACATATCAGACACGGTAGGAACAAATTATAGGATGAATGAAAGAAATGCAACTGTAGTGAAAACATTTTTCAGTATATGTTCGAGTGGACCACTGTGTCTAAAAAACGGTGATTAGGAGAACATCGTCTGATACCAATTATTGGTCCAGAGACGAGTCTTCAGGTCTAACGGGGGTGAATACACAACTAATTGCAAGTTTCAACTCAAACGCGAAAGTAAGTGTATTATTGAATTTGCTTGATGAAGAATTTAGCTCACCAAGTAAACTTTTTGATTAGGTTAGCAGAGTTGTTCAAGCTAGTGAAAACTATTCACTGGCTAAAGTCAGTAGACAAGCGACTCAGTGTAGGAATTTATATCGCAGGATCATCTTGGAATACGATCTTCTTGACTCCAGAATAGGGCTTTTGGAATGTCCCCTTTTCCCAAGCTTTTAACTCTGGATAGTTGGAGATGCTAGAATGCTCTCTTCTCTCCACTCTTGGTCTCACACTTTTACGGCTCAAAATAACAAGGGAATGTGTGTAGAGAGAAGTGGCTTTTATTCCCTATTTACAGGACTACTCAAAACCCTAATGGGCCTGTGACTCAAGGACTACATAAAATAGCGAGAGGGCCACTAAATACTTACCAATTGATTTGGTCAAATAAATGGCCAATATATCAATTCCAGGTAATTAAATAACTTAGTGATTCCGAGAGAGAATGTCGCAAACAACTAGACATATGTTTGGGCCAAACTAGGGATCTAATATAAGAAATAAAGTCGGGCCTCAAGTGAATTAATTTTCCATACTCATCCCAGACTATTATTAATTCACAAACATAGATTCATTCCACTAAAGAATCTACGCTGACTTACCCCTTTATCCCAATAGTTGACTCAGGGTTGTATTTTAAACTTCAGTTAATCCCAGTATTTAAGATATTGCATATCCATTAATTAATTAAATTTACCTCTACTTAATATAATTAATATGTTATTATTGAGTCATACCACTCGACCTCATGGTCATACATGAACTTAATCAACGTACAGTATTTAGTATAATAAACATTTAGAGCTCCTCAAGGGGATATCACCATCCTTTTAACATGATACAGATGCATGATGTAGATAGATAACCAACCTGGGCTTCAAGCAAAAGAAACCACTCAAGATACAGTCGCGATGACTCTCACCCATAGTAAATCAAAGTGATAGCTAGTCCCAAGCACGCAGCTGAAATTTTATCAAGCTTAAGATCAATTGAGTCACCAAGATCTTGGTTCATCACACTTGTGACCAAGTGACCAAGACAACTCACTTGTTAGCTAAATTGCAGCCTACACTAACAACTTGTCCTAAGGTGTCCTCAGCTACGATAATTTTTTATATCTCACTAGTTCAACCAATCACTGCAGTCTTCTATAATCTACAACACACTGCATCATCTAACTCTTGTTAGATAATGGACTGACATGTGCAATTAAAATAATCTGATAGGAGAATAATAATAGTGGTAACATGGAAACAATATATACAAACAAATACGTAAACTGCTTTTAGTATAGAAACCCAATAACTATCCCACTCATAGTTAAAGCAAATCTTAAGTATTCCAAGATTAAGATACAACTCATGATGATGATTATGGATAGAGAGAAAATCAACTAGGTCGAGTTCTTCATGAGTGAGCTGAATGCTCGGGCTCAAAAGTTTGTAGATACTGATGGTGTACTGAAGCTCAACCCAGTAAGCAAACTACTATATGGGAGTCGAGTATCAATCATGATCACTGATTCATGCAAAGGAAAAATCACTTTCCTTTGATGGTGTACTGAAGCTCAACCTAGTAGCCATGCATCAATCATGAACACTGATGGTGTACTGAAGCTCAACCCAGTAGGCAAACTACTGTATGAGAACTGAATATCAATCATGATCACTGATTCATGCAAAGGAAAAGTCACTTTCGACGACTATAAATTTTTCGATCAGAAATCTATCAAGTTTCAGACGAAAATTGCAATTGAAAAATCAATTAGACGTGGTGTAGTAGACAAGCGTTCAACAATAGTGACTTAGGCACCATTGCCAGAACCCTCTAAGAAGAGGAAATTGATCAGGAAAGTTGAAACTCTTGTGGTATAGCAGAACCAATTGGTATACATGATTTAAAGTCTGGGAAGGATATTGGGAATGTAATTCAGTATGATGAGATTTTAAGATCCCTAAACCCTTGACTGAGTGATAGCTGGAGGATCAGGAGAAGGATCCTCTTAGGCTGTGGTAGACGAAGTAGCTGAATTTGTAGATCAGTTGGATGAAGACGAAGATGAACCCATTCATTTAGTCGCCAAAGGAAAGAAAAGAGCTAGAAGATCTCCTACGCTTACACCTAAATCCAAAAACTATGATGAATAGGAAGCCTATGACAAGGAGATGGCTAAAAGATTGCAAACACAAGAGGAAGCTGCAACTATAAAACAAAAAGCTCAGAAGAAACATGTACAGGTTACAGAAGTAGTGCCCAAAAGAACTAGATCTGTCATTCTGAGGCAATTGAAAGCTAAGGTTGCTCAACCCAAGGAAGAAGCCAAGGATATAGGAAAATCTAAAGCTGTTAAATCTCCTGCATAGGATTCTGAAGCACACACTCGTTTGACGAAATTTTCCGAGGAGTAAGAGAAGAAGAGAAGGCTGTTTGGGATGCAGTCAAAAGAGGACTCCACATAACAGCTGAAGCCAGGAAGATCAGCGAGGCTAGAGAGAGAGTAAGAATGGCTGACCTTGAAGCCCTCAGGATGAGAACAAAGAAGGAAGCAAGAGAAATAGTTCCGGAGAAAGACAGAGAAATCCACAAGAAATCCAAATTCTACAGACTAGGAGCTTAGAAGACACATCTGAAGAGTTCATTACACCCTCGTAGTGATTAGTGGATTCCTTTGAAGAACAATTAGACATGTGAAGACATAAAGATTGAATTCATCAAGAGCTTTCACATCTGGAAAAGATGGGACATATCATCTGATGCTGACAAACTTTTTATTGAATTCCTGATGATCTCAAAATCAGATCTTTACGTTGAATTCAGGACAATACTAGACGGTCAAGGTCTTCCAATTAAAGTGCCAAAGTTCAGAGTTCTGCCTCCTCCTTTCATCATAGAAGACAATGTCTGTATGAAGGAGATAAGGAGGAAATTAAGAATGCCATGCACAAAAAATTTCTGAATCAGAACTCAAATAACGATCAAGCTGCCATCAAACAACTCGGGGCTAATATATTCAATAGTTATGTCCTTAATCTACCAGAGGCGAAATCAACAGACTTTAAAGCAAAGCTACAATAGTTCAGATCTCAGAAGAGGTGATTAGACTCAGGTTTTCTCGTTTGTCGTGATAGATTAATTAATGTTACTTGTAATTCTCTTATCATTTAATGACGTGAGTATCACATTTTGGCCTAGACAACTACTCATTATTGCTAAGACTATTATTTTGATTGCTCAACACAAATGATCACATTAGTGATAAACAAACACTCACACATTGTTCATTTACTCCATCTGTATTTTTTATGCTTGTAGACTCGTACATTGTAATGGTTTGTCATCATCAAATAGGGGAAAATTTTTAGGAATGTGATTCAGTATGATGAGGTTTGAAGATCCCAATACCTCTAGCTGAGAGATGAACCATATTATGTAATAGCTTAGTTGAGTTCAGTATGTTAAGAACTCAGTAAGCTAGCTATAGTTCTGCAGCTGATAGGCTCTGTAGCTTATCTTGTTTCACCCGGATGGACTCAACACTCAAGATTCAGTAAGGTTGCTCAAAAACTACTGAATATGTGTTATATTTCGAAGGAATCATCCTGCAAGCTGTATATCTCCAAAGGATGTCAGTAGAGGACAACTCAGTAAAGTGTCCGATGTATCAGAGGAAGTCAACTCAGCATCAGCCTTGGTGTTTGAACAAGCCTTACCTACCATTCAATCCCGACCAATGAGGAGCTGCCAGCATTATACTTGCTCTCACACAAAGCTGCCCTCAAGACTGAAAAAGAGAGAATCTCTATTATAACGTTCAAATTCGAGATGGCAGTTTTCCTTGTTGTTTTTAACACGTGGCTAGGTCTCTTCCAACAATTTTTTTCCATGGGTCAAGACTATAAATAGAGAATGATCTTCAAGAGTTGAAGACACCAACACCACCAGGAATAAAAGCATTCAACACTCAAAGCTCTAGCGTAGTCAAAGAGAATCAAATGAAGAACTCTCTGCATCGATATAATCTCTTATAGTTCTTCTTTCTAGAGTACTCTAGTTCCCATTCTCTATTCTAAGCAACTCTTGATAGATCATAAGCTTAGAAACTGAAGGAGTTCATTTGTTGAGTTGTTCTTATTGTAAGAACTTATTCCAAGTTGGAGAAACTCAAACCCTTTGTTTGAACATTGTAAAGTCACTAAAACTATAACTAGAGTATTTGTCCAGTGTACAGATCGACTGAGACTTGCTCAGTATAAAAAATTTAAGACCTCCTTGTTATTCAGGACAGTGGACGTAGGATCTTGCGTATCCGAACCACTTTAAAAACTGCTTGTGCATTTACTGCTTTATTGGTTTACTGTTCTCTCTGTATAAGTTTGAGTCTTCTCCAACTTAGAGGAAGTTCTTACAAATAAGAACAGTTTCACAAGGATGTGAACTTCCTCGAGGTTTCTAAGCTAAAGGTATTACATGAAGCTTGCTTAGATAAGAGAAAGGGAACAGTTATAACTCTAAGTAATGAACTAACAGGGTTCTTCAATGGACGCTAGTTCTTCACTGAATTCTTCGTTGAGAGTGTTAAGAGTTTGTGCGTAGATAGCTTGGGTTCCCTCTGTTGTCTCTGCATGAAGACTTCTCTTATTTATAGTCGCCGATGGTGAATACATCCGTTGGAGGGAGGTCTAGCCACGTGTCGAAACGACAAGGAAAATGGCTCCTTTATTTTGAACGTTGGTGAGTAGGTGCACTGTAGAGATTCTCCTCTTTTTCAGTCTGAGAGCAGCTTTTGTTAGAGCTATAGGTCGTTGTCGGCTCCTTATTGGTCGAGGTAGAGTGGTGGTTGAGATTTGTCAAACATCGAGGTTGACTTCCTCTGAATCCTTGGACCTTCAACTGAAGTGACTTTCCTACTGACGTTCTTCTGAGCATTCAGTGCATGGGCACGAATTCTTGAGCAGATTCAGTTGGTGGTTAGCTGTCAGACTGACTTGTTCGATCCTGAGTCCCACAGCTGAGTACGAGGTCTTCTACTGAATTCTGCAGCTACTGAACTCTAGCCTACTGAGTTCTAACAACTGAACTCATCTAAGCTATTACAGATACGAAGGTACAATATTCAGCTAGGATTTTGGGATCTATCAAATCTATCGATTAATCTACTGAATCCTTATCCCAACAATAAATTGGAGAGCGGATGCGGATCTGGAGGATCGCACTAAGGTTTATCCGGGCACCGGAGTAAGTAGGGGTGGGCGCGGGACGGGTACCCGCGTTTGCGGATACCCGCGCCTGCGGGTAATTAATTTTAATACCCATTCCCGTTCCCGCATAGAGCGGGTACCCGCGCGGATACGGTACGGGTACGGGTTTACCCGCAAATATTACCACCTATTTATAATATATTTAAATTCATAAATAAAAATTAAAAAATACCAATAAATAAAATTTTAAAAAATAAATTAAAATTAAAAAATACCAATATATTTAAACTACTAAATAGGACTATAGGAGTAGATAATCTGTTTTATAAACCATGTTCCAATGGTGTCTCACCATAAATTATAATTATAAAACCGACCATATGATTATCAACTATGAAACCATAGATTCTTATAATTAAAATTACCGTGGAAAATTGTTTAGTCACACACTAGTGCTAGCACAAAACATGCAAACGGGTACCCGCGCCCACCTCTATGTAAGAGGACCTCATGTAAAAAAAATTTGTATATTAATGCGGGTACCCGTTTGGGAACGGGTACCTAAGAATAAAACCCGTTCCCGTTCCCGACCCGCTTGATTTTTTGCGAGTACCCGCATAACGGGTACCCGTACCCGTTTTTCCCGACCCGAACGGGAAATACCCGAACGGGACGGGTACGGGCGCAGGAACCCGAATTGTTTGCCCAGTCCTAGGAGTGAGAGGAGGCGGAGGCGCGAGGAGTGATGGCGACAGGGCGGAGACGGAGAGGAGTGATGGCTAGGCGGTGACAGAGAGGAGCAACAGCAAAAGAGATTGACTTGGAGACAGAGAGAACGGTGGGAGAGGGGGGCGGAGAAAGAGAGAGAGAGGACAGGGGGGAGAGAGAGGGGAGTGGAGAAAGAGAGAGGGAGAGGGAGGAGTTACTGGGAGAGAAAGAGGGAAGAGAGAGAGAGAGCGGGCAATGGGAGGGGAGGCGGCGAGAGAGGGGATGATAATTTTATATTTTATATTTTTATTTTTTATATTTTTTGGTTTTGTTTTTTAATACTGACCCTGGTCGAATTGAGTAAAAAATAGTAAATTGGATTATGTTGTATGTGCAACATGATGCACACTAGCATCTCTCTTAAAAATATTGTGAGGATATACTCCCTCCGTCCCGAATATATATGCGTATTTGACTTTTCACAAATATTAAGAAAAAAAATTAATAATATGAAAGTTAGATAAATGTTGGTATTGAAATATGAGTAAATTAAAGTAAATTACTAAGAAGTTAAATAACATAATTGTATTTGTCATTATAAAAGTTGGATAAAATAGTCTTTTTCTATATTATCATATTAATTAGACTTCTAGAAATTAGTGAAATATTTAATTAGGCACAAAAAAAATGTTAATAGGCATATAAATTTGGGACAGACGGAAATGGAAAGGAGACATATATATATGGGACGGAGGGAGTAATTATGTTCATTGGTGTTAGCTAACGAGGCACTAGGACCGAGCTTTTATTCCATTACCAATTATTATTTGAATTGGACTCTTCTACATCCGGTTGCAGGTGCAATCGGAGGCCTATGGTTAAATAAGCGCGATTTGCAATATTTTACTAATGTTGTCATAGCGCAATTGGTTAAGCTATTTGGCCTAAACGCTCTTCACTCGAGTTCGAGTCCCAGCAGTGTAGTTTTAAGATTTTTTTTTCCATTTTAATTGATAAATTAAGTTAAAAAAAGTGATACATTTGCTTATAATAAGTAAATTTTTTATTACAACCAATTGATATTTTTTTTCAGATCAATTTTTTTTAACTCCTTACGTCACACTAATCAAGTCCCATTGTTTTTGTGATACATTAATTACTAACAAAGTGATACTTTTACTAAAAACAATAATATTTTTATTCATAATAACCGATACTTTTATTCATAGCAAGTGATACTTTGATTCATAACAAGTGATACATTGATTAATAACAAGTGATATATTCAGTAAATTTACTAAAACCAATGATATTTTTATTCATAATAAGTGATAATTTCACTACAAGAATATATAGTTTTCCCGACAGATTTGCCAACAGACAACATTCGGGTCGCCTTTTAAAGACGGATTCCCGACGGATTTTGTTGTACAGGTTCATCGACGGATTTCCCGACGAAATATCCCTCTCGAAATTTGCCTACAGAAAATATCCGTCGAGAATTCAATTTTTTAATATTTTTTTAAATTATAATTTTCCGCCGACGGATTTGCCAATATATTGTGTTTAATTTTTCACAACTGACTTATTCTGTTGGGGAATCCGTTGAGAACGTTTAATTAGTTAATTGAAACAACTCACTTGATCCCCAAACAAACGAAAGCCCTAATTAAACGTTTAATTAGTTAATTGAAACAACTCACTTGATCCCCAAACAAACGAAAGCCCTAATTAATCCCTTCCTCCTCCGCTCATCCGTCAATCCCTCTCCTTAACGTCCCGACTTTCCTACCGTGCCGACTTTCCTGCCCCGGCTATCGTTCTCCCTGAAATTTCGCTCAATTTCGTAAGTCTCTATCCCAAATTTCCACTCAGTTGTTATCCCAAGTATCGACAAGCGCTACTTCTCAGGCCTACGGAGGTGGATAATCTAAAAGGGGACGCCAACAAGCCGAAGGTGATCAATTCCGCCTTTGCATATTTTGTAATTTTGACGAATTTCCTGGTCATGAAGCACACAAATGCCCTAACTCTTCAGGTAATCTTTCTCTTTCCCCATCAAAAGTACTCTTAAGTTCATAGTGATCATGTTAAAAAAGAGATATTGTTGCCGATTTGATGCCAAATTACTTATGTTGGATTGAATCGTAACTTTCACTAGCACAAATTAACTCTTATCCAGAACACTACTGCTTTTTTTTATTTTTTTATCTCCTCTTTCCAGAAGGGTTATGAATTGGGAAGTTGGTGGGAGGGTTGGGATGATGCTGATGTTTGAACGGGAAATTGGGAACGAAACAATCTTGTCTACTGCATTTAATGTTTTGTTTGTTATAATTGGCGAATAATATGCATATCTTGGTTGGTTTCTACCAGTTATACACTTTAATCGAAATCTCTGGTTTCTGAGTTGGATTACTGATCCCATTCACTATATACTGAAATATGCATATGGTTATATTCACTCCTCATGCACCCATTTTGCTTCTATAAATGCTTCTAGGAAGCCTTACACTTATTTTCGTTTCGAGTGTCTTTTGATGTAAAATGTCGACTTCGTCCTCTAAGAAATCTTATATGATGAAAATCTTATTTTAGTGATTGTGATTTAAAATGTCAGACTTCTACAGATTTTCATCATATGATGAAAATCTTATTTTAGTGATTGTGATTTCCGCTCTTCTTGTTTCTGGTTAGTTTTGTGTTTGTTACTCATAATTTATTTCTCAAATTGATTGTCGGCACTGTCGATGTGTATCTCAAATTGATTCTCCTCTTCCTGTACAATATTCATCTATTCTTGATTTCCTTTATGACAAGCTATTAAGACTTGTTTGTTTTCGGACATTATGTAATATCAATCATCATTTCATGGAAACAGTTGAAAAGGAAGATTGGCCAAGACTAGAGTAGAACAGAGCAGATTTTTTATTGTGGAAGTTAAGATCACACTGTTGCACGGTGATTTGCTGAGATGAGTCTTTGTTTTTAAATTGAGTCATCACTAATTTCAAATAAAAATTACAATTTTAGAAATTCTTAACAATATTCATCTGCTTGATTCTAGTAAGTCCAACACCATTGTTTGCATATTTCATTTATATAATGTTAATACTATTTACATATCTTTCCATAGTTAATGAAATATTTAATTGGATGTCCAATTAGGAACGAGTCAAAGAAATTGCTGCGGAGAAAGGGACGGAACATGAACCAGATATATGTTGATGTGTGTGGCGGTGGGTTTGACAATAAGAAAAGGATGTTCGGCACGGGGAACCTCAGCAGGACTGTGCTTAGCCAAAGTTCTTCGTCAAATGGTGGTCTTAGGGGTTAGTTATATACATGTCTTAAAATGGTTTATGTAGAAATTAATGTTGCACAAATTTAACTTCTAATTAACAACTTTTTTCTTTGAACATGATAGGTAATGTGTCTCGAGAGGCACTACTCAATGAGATAGATGAGCTTCAGCAGTTATGCCGAATTGCGTCAACAGCTAGACTCGGAGCTGCAACAACGGATAGCTGCTATAGAGGGTGATCAACGCAGTACCGAGAAGGCTTTTCAAAAGCAACTGCAACACTAAGCTCTCTTAATTCAGCAGGTGCTAGCTCAGCAGGCGAAACTAAAAACAAAGTATTGGTATTTAAATATTGTTCTTCATATTTTAATTTGTGTTTTGAAGTAGTTGAATGTTTGGAATTGGTGTTTAATTGGCATTGGTGTTACAGGTTTAGGAAAATGGAAAAAATGGAGCTACTAGCCACTGAAATTTCTGCAATTTGCCGACGGATTTTCCGACTGAATAAATAAATAAATAAATAATTAAAAAATTATAAGTTCCTGACGGACTTACCGACGGAACTAGGTAACATTGTCGATGAATTTACCGATGGAATTTCTAAAAACATTTTGTCATCAACTACTATACTGACAGAATTGTTTCCGTCGGGAATATTGACGGACTGATTCCGTCGGCATTCTATCGCCAAAGGGACGCCGCCGTTTTTGACGATGTACCATTCTCGATGCCAATTTCGTCGGCATATTCCGACGGACAATAAAATTCATCGGCAAATATTTATCGACGCCCAGGACCAGACGGAATGTTTCCGTCGGGAAATCCGTCGGGACTGTAATTTGCTGACGGATGTTTATGTTTTTCGACGGTATTTTTCGTCGGGAATTCGGCAGTCTTATAGTGTTTGATTCATAACAAGTGATACATTGATTAATACCAAGTGATACTTTTATTTAGAACAAATGATATATTCAAAATAATTGATACTTTTTAATGCATAGTGATACTTTTATTAAGAACAATTGATATTTTTACTAAAATCAATTATACTTTTATTCATAATAAATGATATTTTTATTCATAGAAAGTGATAATCTGATTCATGACAAGTGAAACATTCGTTAATAAGAAGTGATATTTTTATTCAGAACAAATGATATATTCATAATAGTTATATTTTTCATATAAATAGTATATTGTTTAATCGACCACATAAATGTGCGGTTATGAATTAAATATTTATCTTCGAATCGTGTATAAATTTAACGCATAAAATATCTCGAGTTTCCAATTTTGAGATCCAAATTGACTCAATTTTTATTTAAACAGTATCATATTTACTAATTTATACGTTTTTTAATTATATAATATCTTTTCCGCTATTGATGAGAGAGAAAGAGAATTTGGTAGTATTTTTTCTTCCTTCATTCTCTGCCATTATGGCCGACATAAACAATGATAATAGAGCCAAGGCCCTACACTATTAAAATATTTAAATGATAAAAAGCCCAACCAAAAGTCCAATATCTATTCGTACAAACTCGACCTTGTAAGGAGTGTTTGCGATAGCTTATCTGAAACAGCTTATAGCTGAAAACTGTCTCGGGAAATGAATTTGATTTTTGGAAAATCCAGCTTAGACTATCCCCATTCATGATTTTTCATCAACCAAACCTGCAAAAAGACAAAGTTTTAATTAAAAAAAAAGGCATAAAGAGGCGGTCAGACCAGCCTCGGGGCTGTCTACCACCTCAAAATCGGTGACTGTTGACATTGTATGTTGTGGTTGTGAAATCGCCACATGGTACCACTCGGTTGGTGCCACGTTTTTAATGTTTAATTAATTTTATTTTAGTAATATCTTTAATTAATTATTTACAAAACTAAATAAAAGTTATATGAAAAATTATAATTTTTTTTCCTCTATAAATAGAACCCAATTTTTCTATGTTTTCACCAAGAAAAAAAACCTCTCTTTTCTTTCATCCTTTCAACAACAAATCAAATATCCATTTTTTCTTCACACATTATGGATCCAGGCGTGGCAAATGATATCAACGTACTACACCGATCTCCTGTTTTTTAATGATGTTTTAGAAGGTCGATCACCAAAGGTTAGCTATTTAGTGAATGGTCGCCAAAACGATCGAACATATTATTTAACTGACGACATATATCCATCATGGGCTTCATTTGTTAAGTCAATTACTGCTCCACAGCTCCTAAAGCACAAGTTGTTTGCTGAACACCAAGAGTCTGCTAGAAAAGATGTCGAACGAGCTTTTGGAGTTCTACAAGCTCGTTTTGCATTTATTCAACGTCCATGTCTTGTTTGGGACAAGGATTTGAGGGGAAAGATTATGATGACTTGTATTATTATGCACAATATGATAGTAGAAGATGAAAGAGAGTCGTATCTAAATTATTATGATACTGCAGAATTTCTTGCGGATGTACCTCCAAGTGTACAAGCAGAAGATGATGAACCGCTTCAATACTCTAGTTCACGCACTACAAGTCTTCGCTCTCATATGGTTAACAGAGACCAACTTCGAAATAGAGAAGCTCATATCGCCCTTCGGAATGACTTGATAGAACATATATGGTCAAAATTTGGCACTCATCAGTAAATTATGTAAAATTTGCATATCTTCGGTCGTATCCATTTCGTATGTCGTTTATCTATTTGTAGCTCGATTATGTATTTTGATTTACGCATTTTTTATCTTCTTGTAATATTTAATTTTAGAGTATGAGCTTTTTGTTTGTATGGCCATAATTTTTTATTTTAATTAGGTATTTTAAATAGAATTTCTAAATAAATATAATTTAAAATAAATTGTTAAATTTAATAAAAAAATATTATTTATAGTAGATAAGTTTAAAATAAATCAAAAAGAAAATTAAAGTTAGATTGGTTGGGTGTTATTGATGAGAGGTATAAATTAAATTAGATAGTGGATTGTAGGGTTGATGAGAGAGAAATGAGTATTTTATTAAAAAGTTCGGTTGGTCGGATAGTATGAATGGGGATAGTCTTATAGAGCTGTTGAAAGCTATCTGGGTCCAAGATAGAGAATTTTCGTAAGCTGGTATTGGGCAGCTGAAGTTGATAGCTTATAACTTTTATAATTTTAACATTTTTAATTAATACATTATATTATAATTTTATAACTATTTTTTTAATTAATGATCGATATTGCTTATTTATATGTATAATTTTTATTTGTAATTTAACAAAGAATATGTAAATATTTGTTTTATTAATATAATTTATAATCTTTTTATTCTTGATTTTAATTAATAATATTAATTATACTTAATTTTTTTTCTAATTTTTATTTTAATATTTTTTTATTAAAATACTATTTTATATGAGTGGAAATAAATTTTAAATTTTATTTGTGTATAAATTCTAAATTTGTTTAATAAGTGAGAAATAAATAACATTTTCATTTTATAAGGTACCACTTTATTAATATTTTCAAATATTAATTTTTGACTTTCAGCACTTTTTGCAAACACTTACAAATTATCAAAATCAGCAGCTTTCAGCTACTTTCAGCAGCTTCCAACAACTTTCAGCATTTATCGATAAGCTTCAACTATCTCAAACACCCCCTAAGTTGTATCAGTCCCTGTTCACACTTGGTAACATCACACACGTGGTAAATTAGAAAACAAGTCTATTATACATTCATTGATATATTAATATTTTCGTTTTATTTTATTTTAGTTAGCATATAAGAACAATTGTTAAATTGTCAAGATCTCAATCACTTACCAAGATCTGCTAAATAGTTATTATATAAAAAATCTTGGATTTCAGTTTATTAAAAATATATGTTCTCAATCCGCAAATAAGAGATTGAAATATCTCTTTTAAAGGGTAAGAACGTAACTTATTGTTGGAATTAAGAACAATTATGAAGTCATTAGATCATGGAAATCTATGGTTGGATTGAATATATGGGAGCTAAAAATTCGATGCACTTTTTTTGTAAAATAACTGGCATGAAGGGTGAAAGGATAAAATTATATGTTAGGCTAAAAAAACGCATTGCACTTTCTTTAAAAAATAACTGCACAATAGGATAAAACTGTAGAAATTCAAATTGTTTTCAAACACCTTCAGCCCCATATTCTCCTAAACTACGAAAAACTGCAAAATTCCTCCCAAATCACAAGAAATTGCTCCGATTGTAAGGTCCGAACCCTAGGCGGCAGCAGAATTGTGAGGCACCAACCCTCGTCGGCGGCAGAACCCTCGGCTGCGGCGGAGTTATGAGGGACGAACCCTCCAAGGTGACAGAACCCCTCAGCAAACAGCGGAATTGTGAGGCGCCAACCCCTGGGCGACGGAAATCACAAGAAACGCCCCTTCTTTCTTGTGTTGTTGTTTTGAATTTTTGTGTGGTTGGTTTCATCTTCATAGTATTCTAATCGATCATCAATGTCTTAATTTTTTTTTCAATACTTTAGATAGCAAGGACGCGCGAGGATGATAAGATGGATACGACGACACTCGTTGTACAAATACGAGTGGTGCAGAAAAGTAGGTGGGTGAAGATGAAGAGAATAACTGGAATCGAAAAATCACTACGCAAATTGCATTCATTAAGTGCACTTTCTATTAGTGGATTGTGCACTTTACTACATATATTTAGTGGATGGTGGATTACAATGTTGTTTCACAGTCAGTGCACAATCTGAATAAATTAAATGCACGTTTATTTGTAAGGAACTGCACAAAAATTAATGAATAACTGCACTTTCTCCGAATTTTCAATGCACAACATTACTGAAATTATGTACTTTGTCTAAGTTCACAAATTAATATATTTTATTGCACATTTGTTTGCGATTAACGGCACAAATGATTTAGTTCAGTGCACTTTATGGAAGGATTTCTCCTCAATTAGGACTTGGAGTTGTTAGTAGTGGATTTGATCGAATTATGTTATTCTCTGTTTCGGCATTCTGAATCATCTTTAAACTTCACTTTGTGTTTTGGTAGTTCAAGACTAGTCTTATGATGCTAGTAGCTATGACACTCTTACGTGTATTTTAATTTTTCACTTTGTTCCTACTTTATACGTCAAACGCATGCACTGTTACTGTGGCAAAAGTTCACTTTTCATATACATATCTAATACTCACAAATATTGTAAATTAAATGCACTTTTTCGATTAATAGTTGCACGGTCTTTTACAATCGGTTACATATAGCAGTTCATTCGAATATTAAATACACCACATCATCAAAGTCAACAACTAACAGAAACATGAAAAACAAGACAAATTGTTACATTAGAATTCGTCTTCACTTGTTTGATCGCCTCCATCATATGCGTTTTGCCCCTCACGATTACACAACACGTATTCAAGCAGTACGGTTCCATCGATCTACTTACAATTAGTAGAACGTCAAATCCACATAAACTAGCATAATCTCGATAAGATTATATCGCTTCATCCAACCTCATAAATTTCATCCCAACAAAAGATTTGCATTCAAAAGGACAATCAAGAACAATATATTCTACATCGTCTATATCATCACTCTCACCTATGTTGGAGTGAAATTTGTTTAAAAGTGAGTTAAAAATAACCAAAACGTGCAGTTATTTTTGCCAAAATATGAATTCGACACAAAACCTAAAATCCAGCAAAAAAGGAGCATATCCTAAAACTAACACAATTGAATTTTAACAGAAATTTTAAGCAATAGAAACCTATTGTGAGATCAAAATGACCAAAAAATCATGAATAAATTGATAAGTAATGAACATCATCCCATATTCGCAACATTCTACCAAACATTTAATTAAATGTGTCGTATACATTTAATTAAATTAATTCTTTAAATTAATTAAAGAACTCATTTTCATTCTGAGGAACATTAGAAGCTTTTTTTCCCTTTGAACTCCACCTCCATTTGTGTATCTCCAGAACTCTTACTACTTGCAGTTTTAAAACCTTCACTTTCATTCAGATAAGACACTTCTTCCTCTTTTAAAACTACATCTCTGCTGATAGTAACCTTGTTCATTCCTGATTTTATACACCAGAATTTATATCCCTAAATCCCTTTAGGATACCCATGCAAAACACACTTTAAAACTTGAGGATCAAGTTTATCTTGTCTGGTATGTACATAAGTTCTACATCCAAATGTCCTGAGATATGAGTAGTCGGCTACTTTTCTATTCCATTTCTCTTATGGTGTTTTGAACTCAATGACTGAGCAAAGACATTCATTTATTAGATGACATGTTGTAGTGACAACCTCACCCCAGAAATGCTTAGGCAAGCCTGATGACTGAAGTATACATCTAAACTCTCTCAAGAATTATCCTATTAATCCTCTCTATTACTCCATTTTGTTTAGGATTCTTTGTCACAGTTCTATGCCTTTTAATTCCCTTCTAGATGCAAAAATTTTGGAACTCTTCACATAAAATCTCCAAACCATTGTCAGTTCTTAAACACTTTAGGTACAACTTCTTCTCGGTCTCCACTTTACTACACCACCCTTTGAATTTGCTAAACGAGTCTGACTTATTCCTCATAACATAAACCCACAACCTCTTGTATCATCATCGTTTATAACTAAATAATATATTCAACCACATATGGTTTCAGTTCTAAATGGACCCCAGAATTCAACATGTAAATAATCTAGCGGTGCAGCTGAGATGTGTTTACTTGTAGGATAAGTAAATTTTTTGCTCTTGCAGAGAATACATTTTTTACAGGAGTCAACTTTAAAATTACACGGATGCTTTAACATTATTAGTTTCAGTAACTCATTAAGTCCATTATTACTCGCATGGCCTAGTCTCATATGCCATAACTTGGAATCATTCACAATAACAGAACCCCTCTCACCAACAACTATATCTCCCATGAAGAAGTACAAGTTGTAATTTCTGATCACCTTAAGCATGATATTTGATCATATAAGAATTCTCAAGATACAATATCTAGAGTTATAGTGATAGCCCTTAGATCCTAGCAAACCAAGAGATCTTTTTCCTCTTTAGACTAGGACTATACCTCACTTCCTGAAGGATCTTTGCTGATCCATTATGAACTTTCAACCTAACAATCTTGAAACCCTCACACTCAATGTTTCATCATTTCCAAGAATTACAGAACCCATCTTCCCTAGAGTGAGACTTGCAAACCATGACTTGTGTTGACAAATGTGGAAACTCCAACCTGAATCCAAGATCATCACCAATATGAGAACTAGACATATTTAAAGATTCTCTTTCCTTAAGCTTTTTAGTTGAATCGGCAAAGTCGAGTTTTTCAGCCTTCAAAGGTTGTTGCTTCTTTCATAGATAGCTATCAATTCTTTATATATACAGCCTTCTTGCATTTATGACACTTCCTTGTTTCTTTGCCTTCAAACTCTTTTCCCCTATTTGAGTTTTATTTCTGTGGATCACTACTAGGTTCCTAAACTTGTTCTTCTTCTGCTTCACATTTAACATCTCCCCCGAGGAAGATCTAGCCTTCCCTTCATTCTGTTTTTTGTAGTTCCTTACCCTCAAAGCTGACTGAACTTTCTCAAGTGATATGCTACTATCAAGTCCAAATAACATAAAAACTTTTAAGTGCTCATAAGATTTCGGCAAGGCATTCATAAGAATGGTGGCCTCATCTTCATCTTCAAGATTAACTTCAATATTTTCAAGATCGTCCAAGGCTTGGTTGAACTCTTGCAATTGATCTTCCATCCCCCTCTCCTCATATACAATCTATTGGCCAGAGATTTTGTCATGTAAAGACTCCACTTTAGTCCATACGCCGACGTTGTAGCTTATTTGCCAACCTCACGCAATACCTTGTCACTTAGACAAAGAATAATAGCATTATGCTCCTTTTTCGGAATCTCACCATGTTTCTCCTTGGAGATAGAGGGATCCATTGCAGAATCGCTCTTCAAAGCCTCTGATAAGCCTTGTTGAACCAACATAGCCTTCATCTTAATTCACCATAACCCAAAATCGTTTTTCTCTGAGAATTTCTCAGTTTCAAATGCATGATTCAATCAATTTAAGATTGTTTTCCCACAAATGGCGCCACTTTCTATGAATATGTAACAAGATTGTCTATCAACTAAACTGAAAGAACCGTCATCATGCACGATCAATTATCTCAAAAACCCTAAGCATGCAATCACGAAGTAATCAATTTGAAAAGAAAATCGAGATGAGGAATTTACGTGCTTATGCTATGCCTACTGCACATGAAGGTCATGGGAGGATCTTTTCACTATGAAAACAAGCAGAAACCAAGATTAGAATATGAGATGGAATTGTATCTATCTTCCTTACTTCTTCCCCTCACCTGTATCTCTCTCTTTCCTCACTTTCCTCTTACTATTACAGTGATGAAAAACTACTTACGTGCTAAGTAATCTCTCCTTTTTATATAACCAACCAAGACTATCATCTAATCTACACCATTGAAAGATAGCATCTTGAATCGATGAAACATGAACATAGATCAAGGAGAATCAAAAATTGTTGTTAGCCACTCTTTCTAGTTAATTACGTTACTATTCCTTTTAGTGCCTTGATCACCTATACAACCACATATCTCACAAATGGTGTAGCAAGACATTTTGTCCAGTTTATACGATTTCACTAATATCCAGTTTAGGTTTTCGATGGGAGAAAAAATATAGTATGTGTTGGGTGATGATTTTATCCTCAGCACTGTTATACTTAGTGGGAAATGATTCTGCCTTCAGCACTGACCATAAGCTCAGTAGCCTCGTGCTCTGTACCTATTTGAAGATTTGAAGATCCCAAAACCCTATCTTGATTGATGAACCATTCCCGTGTAATTGTTTTGTCTATGAGGTTTCAGACTCAGTAGACACTCTGCTCTGGTTAAGGCGGTCAGTAGCTTATCAGCCTCAGCACCAGAAGTAGAAGACTCAGTATTTACTAGACTCAGCAGGAGCAGTATACTGAAGGAGTCAGTAGAACTGAACTCAGCAGGAGTAGGTCACTGAACTCAGAGTTGATCATCAGTAGAGTACCCTTAGTTATCTCTCTACTGAATGAAGATCAGACTCAGCAACGGCAGACAGTCTTCTGAACTGTCAGACACTTTTTGAATATACAATCAGTATTGTCAAGTACGAGGAAAAGAGAAGTCAGCTTCAGTATGCCTCGAAGTCTGTTCCGTCTCAACCACTCCATAATCCTCAACAAATGACAAGCATACACGTGTCTCTACCTACTAAAGCTGCAAGTCAACATATTTCCAGAAAAGGAGGGAAAGGACACTGTTACATCCTTCAAAAAGAGCCGTTAGCTACCAAAAGAGAGAGAAAGGAAGATCGTCTCCAAGGGATCTTTTCCAATCTCTGCTCTATAAATAGAGGGACATTTCAAGCCTTGAGACAGAAGAGGAAACAAGAGAGAGAGACGAATGCGCATAAGCTTAACGACGAAAACAAACACAAGCATTCAAACGAGCTAGAACCAGAAAACCCTAAGTCTTCCGCAAGAATTTGAAGATCTATCTCCGGCGAAAGACTACCTTCTCAGCTCATAGCCTCTAGTATCCAAATCGACGATACACGAACCTAAAGCTTATTTCAGCTGTTCGTCGATCTAGAAGCCACTCTCTCATTCCCTATCCCTCAAACCCTAAGCTCAACAGAATATACTTATAGCTTAGACGAAGGAGTTCATATTTGAACCCAATCCTTATTGTAAAAGGACTCCTTCATAGTTGGAGAAGTTTGTCAAACACTGTAGTTTGATGCCTTTGTAAACTGGGACTTGCTTAGTATAATCCCCAAGCCACGGCTTTGTCCTGTGCACAAGCTGACTGAGACTAACTCAGTATAATAAATAGCCTCCCGAACTTTTCGGGACAGTGGACGTAGGATCGATTGATATCCGAACCACTTTAAAAATCGTGTCTTGTTATTGCTTTCGATTCTTGTTGCATTGATTTTACTTGTTCATACCGAAAACCTTCTTTAAAATCATACAACTGTCTCAGCATACTGAACTGTCTAGTTGCTGAACTGAGACTTGCTAAAACGTTTTTTCCACTCAACTGATTTGGGCCTACACTTTTCCGCACCGCTGAACTCTACCTGTTTGATATGCGAATTCGACTCGATCGGCTAGCGGATCTCGGTAGAGTCAGACTCTTTGCCACACACGATTCAGAACATCTATTTGGTCTGCTGAATTATTTCAGTACGTCACTCTCCTGAACAGGACTGTTCCTGTTCGAAGTTGAGAAAATCGGAATCAGGTGTATTCACCCCCCCCCCTCTACACCTGACCGTACACTCGGGACCAACAATTGGTATCAGAGCGCACGATGTTCAACTAACCACCTGAGTTCTATAAGACTCTCATCGTTCTGAAATTGGTCTACTTGAACGGATCCGGAAAATCGTTTTCACTGCATATCACTCTACATTCATATCATTATTCTTCATGGCTGATATGTCAGGTATAAGGATGGTACCTATGTTCTCAGTAGAGAACTATGGGGTATGGCGGGTCAGGATGGAAGCACACCTGACCTCCCTCCACGATAGTATGACTGAAGTACTTGAGGAAGGGCCTATCGTTCCTATGATCGACAGCGTCGTGACTCAGGATGCAGCTGCTGGAGGAGGAATGGTGACCGGGAAGAAGATTCCCAAAGACAAAAGTCTCTTCACTCCTGAGGAGAAGAAACTTCATAACTTAGACCGTGTCGCCAGAAACGCTATACTAACCACCTTAAGTGATTCGTATCTTGGCAGGGTTCAGGAATGCAAAACTGCAAAGGAACTCTAGGACGCTCTAGCGCTACTGAGTCAGGGGACTCAGAAGATAAAAGCTAACAAACTAGCGCTGGAACTCCAAAAGCTGGAAAATTTGTCTCTCATGCCGGTGACAAAATAGAAGATCTAAATGTCGATTCACGAATCGATGAACTCCATCAACGGGTGGGAAAGACATTCAAGCAACCGAGAGATGAATCTCAAGATACCGAGGGCACCGCTCGGACGGACACTCGGACACCTTTTGCCACTTTATTGCGCCATTCTCGATTTAGATGTTGTCTCTCCCGACCATATCTTTTCGAACTTCAGAGTAAGAGTTTGAGTTCGACGAGACCTCAACGAAAGCAAAGAGTCGAAGCCGACATAAAAATTAACCATGCTTTCAAAGCATCGATCGCCGCAAAGATCTCCCGCGACGAGCAAGATAACGAGTAAGACTGAACCTTCACTCAACGACTTACAAGAAGGAAGTCTCGCTCAGAAGTACGCGCTGCTCACCGTGAAGTATCAGAAGGAGAAGGAGAGGCGTAGAAAACTGACTAAAGCATATCGAGACACAAAAGGTAAGTCAGATTATACGCCAAAACGCACTCCTGACTCACAATCCTCTGAATGCAGAAAGAAGGATGACTCAGCACCATCAAAGGATAGCGAAAACAAAGAAGAAAGAGTCATCGCTTGCTACAACTGCAAAAAGCCAGGACATTATCAATATGACTGTCCTGAGCTCAGTAGTGCTGAACGCGCAGCACGCAAGGCAAGGAGAGAGAAATTCGCCAAAAAGAGACAATCTTAGATTGCAGGCGAAATCTCAGACGACTTAGAAGAAGTCGACTCCTTCATGGATTCATCGGATGATGAAGCAGCTTTTATGGCCTTAGAGCTTGAAGCTGAAGAAGCTACTGAAAAGTGCCTAATGGCAGGAGAAGAGGATGAGGTAAATTCTCATGAACCACTTAACTCCTCTTCACACTGCACACACGACACTATTTCAGGTGCAGATGAGAATTTGGACGTTGCTACCAGTTATGAAGAACTGTTAGACGAACAAATTCAGATGAGTTTGCAGCTCAGTAAGACTCTTCAGGAATTGGATACCCTGAAAGTGGAGAATCAGAGACTTTCTCAGGAGAGTCAGGTCGCTACTGAAGTCGAAGGACTTGTGCTGAGACTCAGGGAGGAGATAAACTCTCTGATGGCCAAGTCTCAGCATCAAGAAGATCGAATTTCAGTTTTGACCAATGACTTAACTCAGAAAGATACTGAACTGAGTCTACTGAAGCAAGAACTGTCAGGACTTCAGACCAAGCACGACACACTGAAAAAGAGTGATGATGTCTGGAAGAGCCTGATGACTGAGCGTTACATGGGCGCTGAAAAGAAGTTGGAGGCTATGCTTGCAAGCAACAAGCCCAAGCACTGTAAGGAAGGACTTGGTTTCAACCAGGAAGCTTCCTCATCTGCCCCCGTACACTCAGAAGTGCGTCTAACTGATAGGTTTGTTCGAGGGGAAACAATCAATGCAAATGTTCTGAACCCCTCAGCAAAGAACAAACAAAAGATGAAAGCACCTCATCCCACGCATCAGTATTCTGACCAGAAGATCAGTACCAAGACACCCCAGTTCAGTCAAGGGGGAACTAGCAGAGTTAAGTGGGCTGATCAGTATGGACCACCTCAGTTGACACATCCAGTTCAGTATGGGTCATATTACTATGATCCTATAGTCAGAAAGGTTCCAAGAGTCAGAAAAAGAAGAAAATCGCACAAAAGGCAAAGGTCAGCAGTCCACCAGCTCAGAAGATCCAGACTCCTGAACCTGAACAGCCTAAGAAGTCAGCTTTGACTAGTCCAGTGGTCAAGTATGTTGACTCAAGTGGAAAGAAACTGTCTGAAACCACCAGGGTTGTTAGACAGATTTGGGTTACTAAAACTAACATCTAAGGACCCAAAAGCAAAATAAAGGGTACCTGAATATAATTCTGTTTTGCAGGTGCACAAAGATCCTTGGTATGTGGACAATGGATGCTCAAGACATATGACGTACCAAAGGAACCTACTGAAGAATTATATAGCTGAAGAAGGACCCAGAATCGAGTTTGGAGACAATGCAAAAGGCTATACAAGAGGATATGGAGCACTCAAGCATTGAGAGCGCCACGCTTCCTAGAGTATCATATGTTGAATGACTTCAGCATAATCTTCTCTCTGGTAGTCAATTCTGTGATAACTCGAATAGAGTGATTTTTTACGCTGGTTTCTGTGATGTCATTGATAAATCCACAGGGAAAACAGTGTTATTAGGTTCGCATAAAAAGAATATATATGTAGCTGACTGGAACTCAGCAGAACCTGAAGCTTGTCTGTTGGCGAAGAATGACAACCGTACGGGATGGCTTTGGCATAGGAGACTCAGCCACCTCAATTTCAAAACGCTCAACAAACTAGCAAGGAACACTCTAGCAAGAGGACTGTCGAATGAAGTATTCAGCAAAGACACTCAGTGTGAAGCATGTCTGAAGGGAAAGCAAACAAGGAATCAAAATCCACCTATTTCATCTCCTTCCACTGATGGAATCCTTCAGCTGCTACATATGGATTTGTTCGGTCCAGTCTCTCCAGTGACGATCAGAGGTAAGAAGTATGCTTTAGTGGTCATCGATGACTACTCGCGCTACACATGGGTCATATTCATTGCCAACAAGTCTGACGTCAAAACAGAGTTACCAACGCTTCTGAAAAAGCTCAGTGTCGAGAAGAACACCAAGATAATCAAAATTCGTTCTGACAGAGGAACTGAGTTCCTTAATTCCATGGTAGAGGAGTTCTGCAAAACCGAAGGGATTGAGCATGAGACATCTGTTGCGCGCACCCCTCAGCAGAACGGGGTTGCTGGACGAAAGAATCGCACACTCAAAGAAGCAGCAAGAACTCTACTCGCAGACTCAGGACTCCCAACCAAATTCTGGGCAGAAGCAACTAACACTGCATGTTATACTCAGAACCGATCTCTACTGACAAAGCAGCATAAGAGAACACCATATGAACTATGGAACGGCAGGAAGCCTTCTTTATCTCATTTCCATATCTTTGGTTGTTCGTGCTTTATTCACAATAATGGGAAAGATCAGCTGAAAACTTTTGATAGCAAGTCAGATCAGGGAGTATTCTTAGGATACTCTTGAGTCAGCAAAGCTTTCAGAGTATTCAACTATCGGACCCTTTGCGTGGAAGAAAGCCTTCATGTTGTTTTTAATGAGTTTGCTACTGAAGACAGGAGCAATAACTCTAAGTCTGAATCTGAGGACATCGCACGCAGCCTACGGGATCCGAACCTAAAAGACAAACCTGAAAGGATCCAGCTTTGTTGGGATGATGATTCAGATGAAGAAACTGAAGATAAGCCTACTGAATCTGAACCAGCAACGCAAGTAGCTGAACAGATTGACTCTCCTGAACAGAGTCAATCCCAGGTAACTCAGGTCGATGAAGAAACCTTAGAGGTAACTGAGACCACTACTGAGAATAACAACTCAGGGGGAACATCTATTAATTGTCCTGAGTTGAATGCCCCTGAACCTGGAAACTCAGTAGATCACACTCTCATTACTGAATTGCTTCAATCTCAGAATAGTACAACTGAAATGCCTAACTCACCTACTATCTGTGTTGATCAAATTCCAGATGAAGAGCTGAAACATCGTAGATCGTGGCTAGATGCTCACACTCCTGATCTAATCATTGGAGATCCTTCAGCAAAAGTCAAGACAAGATCCAGATTCTGTCAAGGAGAAAGCGCATTATATTCCTGCTTCTTGTCTACTGAAGAGCCTCAGACGATTGAGGATGCACTTAAAGATGCTGACTGGATCATAGCTATGCAGGAGGAGCTGAATCAGTTCATGAGAAACAAAGTTTGGGAGCTTGTTGACAGACCCCGGCATCAACACGCCATTGGAACAAAATGGGTCTTCAGGAACAAGCGACATGAAAACAACGTTATAGTAAGGAACAAAGCAAGGCTCATGGCGAAAGGCTACTGTCAAGCTGAGGGAATAGATTTCGATGAGACATTCGCTCCAGTTGCAAGATTGGAGGCAATCAGACTATTCCTAGCCTACGCAACACATCAAAGATTCAGAGTCTATCAAATGGATGTGAAGTCTGCGTTCCTGAACGGTGTACTGAAAGAAGAAGTCTATGTAGAACAACCGCCCGGCTTTCAGCAGGGACATCAGGTTTATAGACTCAGAAAGGCTCTATATGGGTTAAAACAAGCACCCGGGGGCTTGGTACGATACCCTGTCAGTTTTTTTTTTAGAAAGGTTTTCAGAAAGGCATAGTAGATCGCACGCTGTTCAGCATTCGACTGGAAGACGACTTATTACTCGTGCAGATCTATGTAGACGACATTATCTTCGGATCGAAGAACGTCGTCATGTGTCAGCAGTTTGAGAAAATGATGAAGGACAAGTTCGAGATGTCAATGATGGGTGAAATGAACTATTTCCTCGGCTTTCAAGTCAAACAATCTGAAAAGAGAATGTTCATTAACCAAGGCAAATACACTCGAGACCTCATCAAAAGATTCGGTTGCACATCCGGCAAACCTATCAAGATCCCGATGAACACGAATATGAAAATCGATCTTGATAAAGAGGGAGTATCGATAGACCAAACTGAATTTCGTGCAATAATTGGTTCCTTATTATATCTAACGACTACCCGTCCCGACATAACTTATCTTTGTAGGTGTTCTGCGCTCGATTTCGGGCGAATCCTAAGCGAGCCACATGGACTCAAGCAAAGAAGATTCTCCGCTACCTCGAGGCACACACGACATAGGTTTATGGTATCCAGTGATGATAATATTGAACTAACCGGCTACTACGATGCCGACTATCTTTGGATGTAGAATTGACCGAAAATCAACTTCGGGAACTTGTCGGTTCCTAGGCAAGTAAGCGATCTCATGGTTCTCAAAGAAGCGGCACTCTCGTAGCCACGTCAACTACCGAAGCTGAATACATGGCCGCCGGAAGTTGTTGCGCCCAAATCCTTTGGTGGCGAGAGCAAAGCTAAGAGACTATGACGTCATTCGGAATGAAGTGCCGATATTCTGCGACAGTACCAGTGCTATTGCAATCACTCAGAACCCTGTACTTCACACGAGATGCAAGCACGTGGACATTAGGCATCACTTCATTCGTGACCATGTCGAAAAGAAGGATATCAGGATGGAAAAGATCCATACTGACAAACAAAGGGCTGATATTCTGACCAAGCCTCTAGCTGAATCTAGATTCAAAGAACTTTCAGTAGAGCTAGGTCTGCTGGACCCTACTGACTCCAGTCAGTAAGAGTCTTCAAGAGAGGACCATTTCGATAAGGGGGGAATGTTCACTCTCGATGCGAGTATAATCGCACGTAGAGAATCAAGCAACCATCTACATGAGGTATCGGTGACTACTATGTTCGGTCGACATGTTTGCGTATCTCTACTCAGTAGTAACTAATAGAACAATATTCTGCACTTATAATTCAGATTCAGCATGGTATTAATTATCTTAAAGTTTGTCATTTAATGAAAACGACTCTCATTTAATGCACGACATTCTATGCATAAGTATGCTGAACTCTGCCACGCATTTAATGCATGTCCTCTCATAGTTACTACTTAGGCAAATTACAACTGGCTTTGACTTAGGCGGCTACTGTGATCATTACCTTCTTTATAATATCCAATCTTAACCGTCCATATCATAAAGCAGATTTAAATTTGGCCTTTGATCGAAAACCGTTCACCTTCACGATAGATATATATTTTCGATCATATCTTAGAAACCGCCATTAGTAAATCTTCAAATCTTCAAATCCTTTGCTCCGAAAATTCTGAGATCTCTAGCAATCCTTTACTTGCTTCTTATCTTCTCTATTCTCATAATTTTATCGGTACGATTATTAAATCTGTTACTATACTTCATTATCTCTTTTCAGTATCGCTATACTAACTGTTTTATGAACAAACAATACTGATAATCTTTTCTTGTGACAGATAAAATGGCAAATCTTTCTCTCGTCTCCCCAGGGAACATGCAGGAAATCTTAGACAAAGACCGTGTCTGGTGCGAACCAGTCATGGAGTTTGACGCCTGTGACCTTGACTTCATGGACGAGATTTTCTCGTATCTGAGAGCGTCTGGTTTGGAGCAGTTCCTCTCAAGGAAGCCTACCTTCTTCCTTCCTCGACAGGTGTCTCAGATATACCTCAACTCAAATTCGATATCTGGAGACATCATTGGGCGTTTTGCCGTCCACTCCATAGACAATGCCTCTATGTAACTGAAGCGGATCTCAATTAAAGAAGCACTGAGGAGAAGCTTCGCTTTGCTTGCTGAAGGAGTTAGCAATGTTGGCTACAACGATGACAGGATAGACGACTATCTATCTTTATTCTGCGGAAAGCCTACCACATTCAGAGCGGCCTTCCCAAAGAATAGTATGTTGCCCCAGTTCCGTGCACTAGCTTATATAGTCACGCAGCTACTGACAAGCCAAGCGGGTTCATTCGATCAAGTATCGAGACCCAAGATCCAGCTCATGATGGCAATATATGACAAAGCAAAAATCAACTGGACGGAGTTCTTTCTTCGAGAGTTCATGGTTCAAGCTGCCAAATTTGATAAGGCAACGTGCAACCCGACGTAAAAAAAGGCAAGCCTTGTATGGATGAAGCCGTCCATCATGATACAAGATTTACGTGGAGATGACCGAGATCACCTTTGAGGACAAGGTACACTTTAATGTAAAGAAGATCAGGTTCCACAATGTAAAGCAGTGCTCTTCAGCATATCGGTTCAGGACCATCGCTTCAGCAAACCACGCCTACCAAGAAGAGGTCTCCTCCAGCGAAAATTTCTAAGACATCGGCTAAACGTCTGAAGAGAGCCATCGGCCGATGTCCCTATCGAATCCGAGGTTGTACCGGAGGAAACTCGAACAACCAACTACCGAACATGCTCGAACATGCTACTCGAACACGCCTACTCGGCCTATGCGGCTAATAGATGAGTCGAGTCCTCCGAGGAGACTCATTCGGTGGAGAAGGCCGTCTCCACTGAACAGACTCAAGAAGTGGATCAAGGGGTTCCAGCTGAACCTAGCCAGAGTGCTGATATACAAACTCTGGAAAGCCCGCTTGATATTCCACCACTCAGCACTTTGCCATCTGCTGAAAAACAGACGTCCGACATAGATCTTGACGACTCAGAAACGGCATCTAAGCAAGAATCAATCGGAATGGAAGCCTCAGCACTCAGATCTCAAGCATTCCGAGAGATAGCTGACCAAATACCGGAGATCGCTGGCCACCAAGACTTGGTGTTAATTGCTAGACAGGCCAGGCTCCACATGCTCCTAAGGTTCCAGGAGTGGCACCCACAGCTTCGCCTCATCCTTCAGTACTCCTGTGACCAATTACATCAGGAGGAGCAGCACCTAAGGCAGCAGATAGGCTACTCCAGGCCTGCTGACCTAGGTAACTTCGATGATCTGAGGGCCGCGATGCTAGCCTTGCTGCACGATAAGCAGCAGACTTCGGGGCTCGGCCCCTCGGATGGGTCTGACCACGACGGTCAGGACCCACCCCATGATTCAGGCCCTGGGAAGCCTGATGAGGGAGTACCCCAGGACAAGGATACAACTGCTGAAACTTCTGATCTACCGCTCAGTATCCTTGGGCCTGTGAAGTCGGCGACTGGTACTTCAACGTCTGCAGAGCCTGCTCAGCTCTTGCTAACATCTCAGTTTGAAGTAGCGCCCAGCTCCAAAGGCCGACGCTCAAAGTCCATGGCCAAGGCACTGAAAAGCCAAGGAGCTCAGAACAGAGCTCTAGCCAAAGTTGTCCATAAAGTATGGAAGAAAATTGCTGAAGCCACTAGCGCTGAGCTTCAGGGGCTGAAAACCTCTCTATCCGACTCAGCTGCCCCTGATGTCTCTTCCATTGTCTCAAATGCGCTGGCAAAGCAGAGACAGGACTTTGAAGATCAGCTCAGTATGATTCAGGAGGGACAGGCCAAACTGCTTGAAGAATTCAAGGTCTCTCAGTCCACTCATACTGAATCAGTCTCAAACCTATCCCAGGCCAATGAGCTCAGACTCAACAATATTCAACAAGCTCTAAAGGATAAGGTGTCTGAGAAGCTGACGGAATTTAAGGCTGCAGCTGAACTCTCCCACAAGAAATACAGTGAAGATCTTGCTTCTGAGAGGAATGAGCTGCATGAGGCACTGGCAACAATCAAAGACAAACTCGACTCTCTGTCAACCTCTTACAAAAGCCTAGACCTAAAGGTATCCACTCCGACTCCGGTAATAATTGATGATGCCAAAAAGGGGGAAGGAAAGGATAAAAGGGAAGAAAAGAAAGACAGTGAAAAAGGGGACAAGTCAACCCCCAAGCTGACCCTCACTAAACCCACAGCCAAATTCACTAAGGGGGAAGCTCCACTGAAGCCCGCCAAGAAAACCAGGTCTGTAGCAGACGCAAGCGAAGTTCAGACTATTGCTGCTACTGGACCAGCTGAAGAGACCCAGGGTCTCTCCGCTGCGAGCACAGCAGAGACCGGCCCAAGTGGCTCTAGAACAGCTACTCACGCAACCCAGACTCCTACTGATATTGTTAAGGAGGTTGTTGAGTATGCTGAACATGATGATTCAGAAGAGGAAGAAGCCCCTCTACCACCACCTGTTCCATGCAAAGGGAAGAAAGTATTGGAACTCCCGACCCCTCCAGCAAAGAAATCAAAGAGATATATTTCTGCTGAAGAGGAGGCTCAGATAGCAGATGACGAGAAGCTTGCTAGGGAGATAGCCAAAGCTGAGACTGCCAACAAGCCTAAAGCAAAGACCTCTCAAGGCAAAACTAAGGCACCAGCTCGAGGCAGAAAGAAAACTGCTAGGTTGCCTCCAAGGAAGCTCAAGATTCATGATGATGAAGATAGAGAAAAGGAAAAGGAGCAACAGCAGAAGAATACTGAGAAGCAGGGTACATCCAAAGAGAAATCCAGTACCCCTGCTGACTCAGAAGACTCTCCTCACCAACCTTCCTATATGAGATCCAAAGAACAAGATGCTGAGATCGAAGCCATTTTCGCTCGAGATGGATAGGTATCTCTACGAGAGGAGAGGAAGCCGCATGATAGAAGGCCGCGGGACGGAGAATACATATGGCGAGATCTTGAGGCACCGAGAATTAAGTGCTTGAACAAGAGGCCAGGCTGAGAGTACCTTCAAAAGCTGATATTCCTTATCGATACAGAAGGTTCAGGAAGCCAGCTGATCTGAAATCGTATAGAGGGCCAAGGACAGACGATTGGATGCCTGCTCAGTTTACTCAGAGATGGGAATCTGCAAAGATAGAGTTTATCAAGCGCAATTATTTACGGAGGTTACGGCCGGACAAGGCTAAGGCTCGATGCTTACACGAATGGATGATGATAACGGGAACCGGATCTATACGTATACTTGCATAAAGCCGTGTCGAAGGTATAGAAGTCGGTGTTCCCGAGCCCGAGAATCATACCTCCGCTAAGAAGAAATGATGACTCAGTCCATCATGGAGTAATAGAAAAGGAAGTGAAGAATCTTTGCCGCGAACGAGAGGACTTGAAGAAGATGAGCCAGGAGACTTCGCTGAATACCTGAAGCTGAGGAAGAACTCATACAGAATGTATGGCTTGCCCCTGCCTGAGTCAGAATCGCAAAACTTTATGGACAGGATCAAGCAGTACAAGCGTTCTTAGTATTAGATTTCTTTATCTTCCTAGCTTAGAAAGAGATGTAATGTACTGAACTTTCATATCTTATATATACATTCTCTTTTGGCTCAGACAATATCTTATTGTCTAAACAGCCGTGTTTGTTTTATGCTTAAACACTCAGAATCACTGAAGTGATTGCTGACTCACACACTCACTTTATCTTACTTGTTAGCTTATTGCTTCTCTAGATCTGATAGTCTAGTTGTTGTGTTTCGGGGGAATTGTTTAGATAGAGGGAAATTGTTTTGCCCTACTCCCCTCAGTAGACTAGAACTTGAAGAACAAACTCTACTGATCCTACTTGTAATAATGTAAGGAGCTCTGTTTCTGATAGTTTAGTGTTAGCATAGAAGATAGGTTTTGGCATCATCAAATAGGGGGAAATTGTTGGGTGATGATTTTTATCCTCAGCACTGTTATACTTAGTGGGAAATGATTCTGTCTTCAGCACTGACCGTAAGCTCAGTAGCCTCGTGCTCTGTACCTATCTGAAGATTTGAAGATCCCAAAACCCTATCTTAATTGATGAAACATTCCCGTGTAATTGTTTTGTCTCTGAGGTTTCAGACTCAGTAGACACTCTGCTCTGGTTAAGGCGGTCAGTAGCTTATCAGCCTCAGCACCAGAAGTAGAAGACTCAGTATTTCTTGGACTCGGCAGGGCAAGCGATATCGAAGGAGTCAGTAGAACTGAACTCAGCAGGAGTAGTTCACTGAACTCAGAGCTAACCATCAGTAGAGTACCCTCAATTGTCTCTCTACTGAATGAAGATCAGACTCAGTAACGGCAGACAGTCTTCTGAACTGTCAGACACTTTTTGAATATACAATCAGTATTGTCAAGTACGAGGAAAAGAGAAGTCAGCTTCAGTATGCCTCGAAGTCTTTTCCGTCTCAACCACTCCATAATCCTCGACAAATGACAAGCATACACGTGTCTCTACCTACTAAAGATGCAAGTCAACATATTTCCAGAAAAGGAGGGAAAGGACACTGTTACATCCTTCAAAAAGAGCCGTTAGCTACCAAAAGAGAGAGAAAGGAAGATCGTCTCCAACGGATCTTTTCCAATCTCTGCTCTATAAATAGAGGGACATTTCAAGCATTGAGAGAGAAGAGGAAACAAGAGAGAGAGACGAATGCGCATATGCTTAACGACGAAAACAAACACAAGCATTCAAACGAGCTAGAACCAGAAAACCCTAAGTCTTCCGCAAGAATTTGAAGATCTATCTCCGGCGAAAGACTACCTTCTCAGCTCATAGCCTCTAGTATCCAAATCGACGATACACGAACCTAAAGCTTATTTCAGCTGTTCGTCGATCTAGAAGCCACTCTCTCATTCCCTATCCCTCAAACCCTAAGCTCAACAGAATATACTTATAGCTTAGACGAAGGAGTTCATATTTGAACCCAATCCTTATTGTAAAAGGACTCCTTCATAGTTGGAGAAGTTTGTCAAACACTTTAGTTTGATGCCTTTGTAAACTGGGACTTGCTTAGTATAATCCCCAAGCCACGGCTTTGTCCTGTGCACAAGCTGACTGAGACTAACTCAGTATAATAAATAGCCTCCTGAACTTTTCGGGACAGTGGACGTAGGATCGATTGATATCCGAACCACTTTAAAAATCTGTGTCTTGTTATTGCTTTATGATTACTGTTGCATTGATTTTACTGTTCATACTGAAAACCTTCTTTAAAATCATACAACTGTCTCAGCATACTGAACTGTCTATTTGCTGAACTGAGACTTGCTAAAACGTTTTTTCCACTCAACTAATTTGGGCCTACACTTTTCCGCACCGCTGAACTCTACCTGTTTGATACTGAATTCTGACTCAGTCAGCTAGCAGATCTCAGTAGAGTCAGACTCTTTGCCACACACAATTCAGAACAGCTATTTGATCTGCTGAATTATTTCAGTACGTCACTCTCCTGAACAGACTGTTCGTGTTCGAAGTTGAGAAAATCGGAATCAGGTGTATTCACCCCCCTCCCCCCCTCTACACCTGACCGTACACTCGGGACCAGCAGTATGAATTAGAATTTATTATTAAAATAGGAAGAGAAAAAAAGACGGGAGCAAGCACGAGAAAAACACAGAGGAAGAGAGTAAATGAAGGTGAAGGGAGAAAAGAATGAAAATGGTTTCACATTTTGCATAAAACAGCCTTGAACACGGGACCTCTTAGAAAAGTATATGTGATTTATGTCCCCTTGGGATGGCGTAGCTGTGAAGGTGGGTGACCTGGGACCGATAGATCTTGGGTTCAAATCCCACTGGAACCGTTATGTGTTGTCTGTCACCTATGGTTAGCTTAGGGTGGTTGAACTCCCCTGTGTGGTTTGCAGGTTATTGCACAGGAGCGGGGTATACCCAATGCACACTTCGGTAACGGCTGCGGGTTACCCTCGTCATCCAAAAAAAAAAAGTATATGGGATTTCTAGCATTGGATCACCTTTATACTTTGTAAAAATAAACTTTAGTTAGTAATTTTATAAATTCAGTGGGGCACTGCCCACCCTCTTCTTACGCCACCACCAGGGACGGATCTACGGGGGGGTCGGGAGGGTCGTCGACCCTCCGGCCGCCGTATCTAGAGGTAGCAGGCTTGAACCGTCCCTCTGTTTGACCCGTCCGATGAAGGCGCTGAGCGGCTAACTTTCTGCAAATGGAAATGGGTGGAACGGTGGTGGAAGGAAGAAGAAGGTGAATAGTGATGGATTGGGTTGGGCACTTGGATCATTTATTTGTGTTATTGGGCGGGCCCAATTCTAAAATCCAAAATCAAAAAAAATTAAAACCCAAATACCAATTATGTTAAAGAATTGTAACAATTAAATTATAACAATTAAGAGAGGCCCTTTTCATTTGACTTCCTTCTTCTCTGTTTATGTCTCTGGCTCTCTGCTCTCGAGTCTCGGCTGCTCCCTTTTAGAGATGGCAATTGGAACTGGACCCGTCGGACCCGACCTGCCCCGCCCCGTAATGGGGCGGGTAATACCCAGACCCGTAGAAGTACGGGGCGGGTCTGGACCCAACCCGCGTGGGTCCAGGATGGGTCCGGGTCTAATTTCTCTACCCGCCCCGCCCCACCTAGTCCTGTTTCAGATCCGCATTACTAATTTTTTTATTAATTTTATTATGTAATCTTACTTTATGTTATTTGAATTTTCTTGTTCTTCAATTCATACTTTTAGATATTAATAGATGACAATTATAATAAGAAAATCCAAACAAAAAGGCTTTTACTAACGAAAAGTAATAATTAAAAAATAAAATAATTTGAAATTAGCAATTGAAACGGCACCAACGGATCTGGGGCTGGGTAGATCCGCCCCGTGCGGGTCCGGGATTGGTTCTAAGTTTCTGGACCCGTACAAGTCTGGGTCTGGATCTGGGTCTCTAAGTCGAATTTGCGGGGCGGGTCCGGGTACTATACTACCCAGCCCCGACCTGCAAAATTGCCATCTCTACTCCCTTTATCCCCTTTTCATTTGATTGTTTCTTCTTTGTTGCATAAGTCCTAACTATGCATAATGGCCGACAACAAGTTTAAGTAAGTCATTTTTTAAATTTTATTATTTATTTTATCTTCTCCATAATTATATTTGTTTAACTAGGATTTAATAAAATAGTGTATTGGTGTTAATGAGTGATGATGAGGTTTATATTATTATTTTGTTATATAGGAATGTCTCTTTGGAAAGGTTCTTTATCAAGAAGCCCAAACTTAACAATGAGCCTCTACCATCCACTTTAAATGTTAATGAATGTAGCAGCAAAAGGGATAGGGGAGAAATTGATTTGTGTGAAGATGAAATTGTTGGAGATCCCGCCTTGCACAAACCAATAAATGATATCTTGGTTAATATTCGAGATGAACTAAAGAGAAAATACGTAGCAAAAGGACCTTGTCAACCAAAAGGAGAAATTTTTCCTCAAAAAGAAATTAGTGGATGTATGAGAAAAATTTTAGAGAAATGGTTTGATCATTTTCGTTGGCTTGAATATAGTGCATGAAAAGATGCCGCGTTTTGTTTATGGTGCTATTTGTTTCCCACCGGTCATAAAAATGAGGATGATGTTTTTGTGAAGAATTGCTTTAGCAATTGGAAAAAGGCTTTAGAAAAGTTCCGAGACCATAAAGGAGGTAATGATAGTAGACACAATCATGCAAGAGTTCAATTTGAGTTATTTCGAGATCAAAGGCACAATTTGGAATACATGTTGTCACACCAAAGTAGTGAAAATGAGAGGAATTATCGCATGCGTTTAACCGCCATCGTGGATGTGATTCGGCTTCTTCTAAAGTTAGGGTTACCTTTCCGTGGAAACGATGAGTCTATAAATTCTATGACTCAGGGTAATTTTCTTGAAATTTTCCAATGGTATTGTGAGCATAATGAGGAAGTAAATAGGGTAGTCAATTCAAGAGCTCCGGGAAATCATCAATTGACTTCTCCTAAAATCCAAAAGGAAATTGTTTGTGCTTGTGCTATGGAGGTAAGAAACATTATTGTAAATGAAATTGGAGGCAAGTTCTTCTCTCTTCTTATTGATGAGGCTCGTGATTGTTCTATAAAGGAGCAAATGGTGGTGGTTTTAAGATTTGTGAATGACAATGGAGAAGTTATAGAACGGTTTCTTGGAGTGGTGCATCTAAGTGACACTTATGCATCGTCTTTGAAAAGTGCTATTGACGACTTTTTTGCAAAACATGGATTAATAATGTCAAGGCTACGATGGGGCATCCAATATGCATGGTGAATTTAATGGACTTAAAAAGAAAATTTTAGATGAGAACAAGTATGCATTTTACATCCATTATTTTGCTCACCAACTACAATTAGTCGTCGTGGCTACGCGTCGGAGTTTGCAACCGTAAGTTACTTTTTTGACCATCTTGGCATGATTGTGAATATTGTTGGAGCTTCATGTAAAAGAAAAGATGCAATTCGGCAAAAACAACATGATGATTTAGTTGAACGTATAGAGATGGGTGAAATTTCCACGGGAAAGGGAAAAAATCAAGAAATGAGTTTAGCACGGGCAGGTGACACTCGATGGAGTTCTCACTTTAGAACAATACATCGACTTTTAGACTTGTGGAAGCCAATGAACGAAGTGCTTATTGCCTTATCTAAAGAGGCCATTGGTGGGAAAAATCGAGGCGCTGCTTTGGGCTTAGCTGAGAAAATGGAAAGTTTTGAATTTGTATTCATTGCTCATTTGATGCTTAATTTATTAGGACGGACAAATGATCTTTCACAGGCTCTTCAGTTAAAGAATCAAAATGTAGGCAATGCAATCCAATTGATTGAAGATGTGAAACGTGATTTGAAGAATTATAGAGATGGTGGATGGGATGAGTTATTGAAAGAAGTCACAACATTTTGTTCTAAAAATGAAATTCATGTGTATGATATGGAAGATATCATTCCAGGCCGGATTAGAAGAACAATTGATGATGAGCCACAAACTTTTATTTTCATTCATTATCTTTTATATATTGAACCCTTTTTTTATATAAATTATAATACTTGATTTTTATTTTTTATTTTTATTGAATACTAGGTTGTTGATATTCTTTCTAATGAGATGGATGAACGATTCACAAAGTCAAACTCGGAGTTGCTTATGTGCATATCATGTCTTGATCCTAGAGATTCATTTCAAAAGTTTGATAGTGAGAAGTTGATACGTCTTGCCGAGTTATACTCAGAAGATTTTGTTGGCCCCGACATACATCAGTTAAAAATTCAATTGGATCGGTACATTTTCAATGTGAGACATAATGATGTTTTCTCCGACCTTCATGATATCGGAGAACTTGCAAACAAGATGGTTGAGATGTGGTATCATGTTATGTATGATTTGGTCTATCGTCTTCTTGAGTTGGCTTTGGTCTTACCTGTTGCTACTGCCACTGTAGAAAGATCTTTCTCGGCAATGAAGTTTGTGAAGAATGATTTGCGGAACAGGATGAGTGATAATTTTCTCATAGATTTATTAGTATGTTACATCGAGAAAGGAATTTTTGCGAGTTTGAAAATGAAGCGATTTTGCAACGGTTTCAAGATATGGGAACTAGAAGGTCACAATTACCAGCTACGTCTACATCGATTGGCAAAAAAAAAGTAGTCGTTGCATCACTTGTAGACTCAAAGAAATAAAAAAGCTATTTGAAAGACTTTGTTGATGTAATATGTATTTTGTAATTATTATTATTATTTTTGTTGCACTTGAATATTATTCTACTTCGACCCCTCGGTTGTAAAGTTCTGATTCCGTCACTGGCCACCACTCATAGTATGTTTCATATTTCTCCCTACACTACTTCACAATATATTTCATAATTATCAATATATTTATACTATAGTGTATTGACATGTTACCTTGTCATGTCTAAAAATGGCTTAAAAACTAAAACTTGTACATAATTAAATACACAAGTGCATGTGATTAATTGAGTCTATTTCTTAAAACTTAAATTCCTCATTAAAATTATTGGAAAGATTTCCACTTTTTACAGAAACAATAGTAAAAAAAAGGACTCCACCATATAGGGGTGGGCAAATGAAACGGGTTCCCGTTCTCGTACCCGTCCTGTTTGGGTATTTCCCGTTCGGATCGGATAAAACGGGTACGGGTACCCGTTTTGCGGGTACCCGCAAAAAATAGTGAAGGTCGGGTACGGGAACGGGTAATTCCAACTATTACCCATTCCCGTATGGGTACCCGCTTATTTTTATATTATTTCATTAACATATTATAAATTACATTAATTATTAATATTTATACATATATTAATATATTAATGTTAGTAAGTTTCAAAGAAAAATAGAATAATTAATCAACATTGTATTGTTGTCGCTGGAGAGAGGGTCAGAGACTCATACGGGAACGGGAGAGAGAGTCAGAGACGGGACCGGGAGTCGCTGGAGCTGGAGTGGAGCTCAATTAGGACTGTCCGTCGATTGCCGATTGTCCGCCGTCCACCGTCCGCCGTTCGCCGTCCGCCGATTGGTAGATCGTAATCAATTAGCAGATCCTTCCGACGAATTGATCTTAATCAATTAGCAGATCCTTCCGACGAATTGATCGTGAGCTAGGGTTAGGAGCTTTTGATTCTCCTTCTTGGTTGATAATTTATATCGGATAATCGACGACTGAGACTTCTTTAAAGCCATGTTCAAGAGTTTCTGGTAATCAGTCTCATTCCGATCTCTCTCTCTCTCCTCTTTTTGTTCATGAATTTGGATACGACCATACGATTACTTAGACTTAGTTGGTTTGGATTCGATGATTTGAATTTGTATGGCGACTTTGTTTTGATATCTATTAATTTTTTTGCTAGTTTGTATTACTGAAGTTAATTATATTGAAATAGGTGGTAAGAACTGTGGGTATTCTCGTTCCCGTTTCGTTCCCGCACAGGTACCCGCATTATGCAGATCGAGAAATGAATAGTAAAATTTAGTACCCGCAGACGCAGGTATCCGCATTCGGGTACCCATATCGCGGGTACCCGTCCCGCGTATACCCCTACCATCATATATATGTTTTCAGAAAACAAACAAGTCATAGCCAATACTCCACGAAGAGAAAGGGTATTATTTTATTATATTACCGATTCTCGTGGAACAATTAATTAAATTGTTTTTAATCTACAAATTGGTGATAGGAGACAAGAGAAGGGGCCCAGCATATGTAAACCGCCACGAAGAGAAGGGAGGAGACGTGATGACAGTTTGAAAATCACTTCGACCTGTCTTCTCACATTATTTTCTCTCTCTCCCTTCTAAAAAATTAAAAAAATATGTATAATTATATATATCTGGAAAATTCCGAACTTTGGTAGTACAAATTCTTGCAGTGTTGGGTTGCATCAGAATCATAACTCTCCTAAACTTTACTTCTTTCTTTGGTAAATTAATGCAGGGTAACAGTCCTTTGACCATTCTTCCTTTTACATATTACTCCCTCCGTCTCATTATTTATGTCCTATTGAGATTGAGTACGATAATTAATATAGTAGAGATAATGGTATAAAGTTATGAAGTAAAAATATAAAGAGGTAGGGTCCACTTGCTTATATTGATTGTAGTCCACTCATTTATTTTCTTATTTGGTATGAGATATAAATAATAGGACAATCAAAAAAGGCAAGTGAGACGGAGAGAGTATTATATAATATTTTAATATATATAATTCTAGCAGCTGCATTCTTTTATTGTTCTAGTACTACACTAGGATGTTAATCTTATGAATATTTGTTAGTGTTTTGTATCTGAATTAGTGAAGTAATTAGAGAAGTTAAAAGTAATTAATTATTGATAAGCTATTTTTGGAAGTGAGAATAGTTGAAGTAGTTCAGTGTAGTAAAGTTGCTAGCTTCCACATGTAAGAAAGATTTGTTGAGAAAGTGCATTCTAAATATGTGGCTGCATTGTCATTCACAATAAATGCGTCTCATCATATATAGTTTGAAATTAAAACCTTTTAAAATCAATTCCTCTTTTTAGAATACCATCTTTTTCTACGCTTTAATCATCTGTGCCACTCTTCCTACTTTCAATATATTACAATATACTCCTTCATTTCACTAATCAAGTTTCATAATTTTTGAGTGCGTGAATTTAGAAAGTAAGTAGAAAAGAAAATGTGTGCTGTAAAAGTATATTGTGATCCACTCATTTTTTTCTATTTATATAATATAACTTATTTAATGAGATACCTCGAAATAGAAATAAAAAATGAGACTTGATTAGTAAAAGAGAGGGAGTATTATTTTTATAATTAATATTATATATGCACGATAGCATCTATTTATTTATTACTGTTAAATACTCACTCCGTCCCAAATATATATGCCTACTTTTCTTTTTCGTATGTCCCAAATCTATATGCCTATTAGCAAATTTTTTGTATCTAACTAAATATTTCACCAACTTTGATAGATATAATTAATATATTAATATAGAAAAATACTATTTTATCCTACTTTTATAATAACAAACACAATTATGACATTAACTTTTTAATAATTTACTCAAATTCTAATATCAA